>JAHPZR010053426.1:0-12790 GCA_019787425.1 Platygyra sinensis | reverse complement strand
CGGTCCACTGGCCAAAAGGACACAAAGAGCCCGGGGAAAAAGAGGACAGAAGTAAGACTGGAAACAAGGGAGATCAAGGTATCATGGGATCGCCAGGAAAGAGCGGCAAGCAAGGCATTATGGCTGACCGTGTTGACAGAGGGAGAGGAGACTGGAAACAAAGGCGAGAAGGAGACATAAGGACACAAAGGCATGCCGGGAACTAAGGCTAACCCGGCGAACATCGGGTGGGGGATCGACTATCATCTCCTGTTGTGTGTTGTTTTCGGCCTGTGACGCTGACAGTTAACGAAGGTGGAAACAGCCTACGTTTCAGTGTTCCGACCAGCGGTAATCCTGAGCCTGCAGTACCGTGGCGTAAATTGGACAAACATTTAAAAATCAGTACAGTCAGCGGTTTCAGGTGGAAACGCTGAAGTTGATTAAGGGTGACAAGGAAATGACTCAGGCCTTGTATCAGTGTTCAGCAACAACCATCCTGGTGAATGCACGTGAAGTGGTAGCGATTAGCAGTAAATGGTGAGTTGAGTTTCTTGATACAACAAAAGATAAAAAATAATACAATAAATTAGAACAAAGAAGTTATTAAAGAACCGGTTGTTACAATTTTGAGACTATTAAGTACTGCTTTTGAGTACATAAACCATCCCAGTGTATCTATAGGGGGATCCTTCTTTACAATATTTGCCTCCTTAGCATCAGCAATTCAGTTTCTAATGGAGCTACAAACAAATCAGTTCTGAATATTGATATGTCATTATAGTATGATTAACTCTGCCAATGAATATGAGCCGTTTGTACTAAATACGTTTTTGTGCAACACGAATTTAAAAACTCAAAATTTTACAAAGAATGTATGAGCTGATATTAAAGCGCTTATGCCACCCAGAAATTTTTCAGTATTTCCTTGACTACTACGCCAAAAGAGCTTAACATTTAACCATGTATTAAGTTTCAGGTAGTGTTCTTTAGCTACCTGGAGCCAATTTTTATCTAACATGTTTCTTTCTGCACGTATGCAAAGCCATATGCAAATGAGCTAAAAATTAAGCAATAAGGTCAGCATTATGTCCCTTTATAGAGGACATAATGGATATACATAGTGCCTTTCTTCTATTTTTGAAGATTTTGAACTTGCAATTTCTAGTAAGTTTAAAAACGAATAGTTAATTCTGAAAACAGTTCTGGACTCTAAATAAAGGATTTATATATACTAGTTTTCCTTTATTAGTCATAGAGTGACTTCAGACTGACAGGTCCTTATTTTACATCATGACCCGACATATATGACACATATCCAACAGGGACCATGTCTTTTCGTTTCCTAGTTCCGGATACCTCTGGTGTTCTTTCTTTTAGGGCAATCTAACTCTGTTTCTAGGACAAATGTATCTTTACCATTCTCATTCTAATTTTACCATACTCAGTTAAAAATGACCTTGCTCTCCATGAGTTTTCGTAGCTCAGTGGATAGAGCGCCTGCCCGATGTTCGGGAGGTCATGGATTCGACGGATCCCTGTCGGGGACTCAGATTTTTCTTTGTCCCATGCTCGTGTCATCTAGATTAACCCACCTTTCACATTTATTACCGAGCACAAAATTCACCATCTTTATTTACTTATCACTACTCATCGTCGGCAGTGCTAATCCTAGCTTTATGCAGGACGCCTGTCACCTATGAACTCACTTAAATGCCCTTGCTCTCCATGAGTTCTCGAGCTCAGTAGATAGACCGCCCGCCCGGAGATCGGGAGGTAATGGGTTCGATTCCTGTCGGGGATTCAGATTTTTCTTTGTCCCATGCTCGTGTCATGGAAATTAACCCACCTTTCACATTTATTACCGAGCACAAAATTCACATGCATCTTTATTCACTTATCACTGTATCTTACCTGTAACAACTTCAACGTCACTGATTGTCTCGGTGTTAAACACTCCTGCACTTGTAGCTACACAAATATAGATCCCAGCATCCCCTGCTCTAAAATCTCTTATGACAAGAACATCCTTTTTCCTGTCACTCCTCCCCACGGGCAGTGCTGCTCCTTGTCTTTTCCAGCTGATGACTGGTTGTGGATCACCAGTGGCGCTGCAGTTTAACGTCAAAGTGTCCCCAGTAGCAGCAAACACTTTTCCAGGAGGCTTAACGGTAAACACAGGAAGGGAAATCACAACTAGTTGTGTTTTCCTTTCAACATTTCCTAGAAGGTTAACAGCTGAACAGACATAGGTTTCAGAGTCACTTTTACGGACATCAGAAATTTTCAAGACACTGTTATTATAGTGCGCCCTCCCCTGGGGTAACTGACCAAACGACTTCCTCCAGGTGACAACTGGTGCAGGGTATCCCATCACTCGACAGGTTGGTAGGGTGACATTACTTCCTTCGGTGACGTAGGAAGGTCCCGGATGAAGAGAAACATGGGGAAGAACTGAAATTAAGTAAACGTTATTATTTTAATGTTTAAACTCTGAATGAACTGGTGTTCCATCCGTTGTTGCTTGCAGTGGAATCAGGAAATAACGTAAAAGCAGAAAACACTCCAAAATGCTGTTCTCATCATTCACTCTCGACATTTAGAAGAAAAAAAAATGTGCCCAATTATTGCTTACTTTTAGAGCACCTTTTTCTAGAAAACTACTTATATATAAAATCCTTTATTTAGTCCAGAGCTGTTTCAGAATTAAACTATTCGTTTAAACTTACTAGAAATTGCAAGTTAATACTTCAAAAATAGAAGAAAGGCACTATGTATATCCATTATGTCCCTCTATAAAGGGACATAATGCTGACCTTATTGCTTAATTTTTAGCTCATTTGCATATGGCTTTGCATACGTGCAGAAAGAAACATGTTAGATAAAAATTGGCTCCAGGTAGCTAAAGAACTACTGAAACTTAATACATGGTTAAATGTTAAGCTCTTTTGGCGTAGTAGTCAAGGAAATACTGAAAAATTTCTGGGTGGCATAAGCGCTTTAATATCAGCTCATACATTCTTTGTAAAATTTTGAGTTTTTAAATTCGTGTTGCACAAAAACGTATTTAGTACAAACGGCTCATATTCATTGGCAGAGTTAATCATACTATAATGACATATCAATATTCAGAACTGATTTGTTTGTAGCTCCATTAGAAACTGAATTGCTGATGCTAAGGAGGCAAATATTGTAAAGAAGGATCCCCCTATAGATACACAGGGGATGGTTTATGTACTCAAAAGCAGTAACTTAATAGTCTCAAAATTGTAAACCGGTTCTTTAATAACTTCTTTGTCTAATTTATTGTATTATTTTTTATCTTTTGTTGTATCAAGAAACTCACCATTTACTGCTAATCGTACCACTTCACGTGCATTCCCCAGGATGTTTGTTGCTGAACACTGATACAAGCCTGAGTCATTTCCTGTCACCTTAATCAACTTCAGCTTTCCACCTGAAACCGCTGACTGACTGATTTTTAAATGTTTGTCCAATTTACGCCACGTTACTGCAGGCTCAGGATTACCGCTGGCTGAACACTGAAACGAGGCTGTTCCACCTTCGTTAACTGTCAGCGTCACAGGCGAAACAACAACAACAGGAGATGATATCGATTCACCGGGTTCGCCTTTAGTTCCCGGCATGCCTTTGTGTCCTATGTCTCCTTTCTCGCCTTTGTTTCCAGTCTCTCCCTGTAGTCCAACAGGTCCCATAATGCCTTGCTTGCCGCTCTTTCCTGGCGATCCCATGATACCTTGATCTCCCTTGTTTCCAGTCCTTCCTTTCTGTCCTCTTTTTCCCCGGGCTCCTTTGTGTCCTTTTGGCCCAGGTGGACCGGGAGGACCTGGGAGACCTGATGAACACGCGACACCCTTTGACTGACAGAGATGCACTCTCCCCTCTGATAAAAGTTTGTTGATTTTGAGCATCGTTTCTGCTGTGTGTTCAGCTTCTGTTGAGTTCTCAGATGAGTCAAGTTGACGGCTGTGTCTGTGGAGTTTAAGGGATTGACCTTCTAGGAAGAAAAGAAAAGTAATTTAAGTGGAAAGGACGGAATACTACTATATATGCAAACATTTATAATGATCTTCTTAATTTTGTGGTAAGGAGTTTTATGTCTGTGCTGCCATTATCGCCGCAGGCGAAAATAAACAGTTTTCATTACTACGGTTCCACAAAATGATGACTGAATAGGAAATACTCGAGGAATTGGACAATCAGTAGAAAGCTTATCCTTTGCTCATTTCCTGATGAAAAAAAACTGTCAAAAAAACGACTGCACCGGTGTTGCCAAGTTTGATCAAACTGAAACGGTGGAGGTAATTGTTTCCTTAACATCGCCGTTTATCTCATATAAGCTGAAGAAAGATTCGTTTCAATCATAAATCATTATTTTCATTAAAATGGCAGGCTTGACCGGCTAACCTTAGTTCAGACATTGCGTCTGCAAAACACAAACGGAGATGTAGGAACAAGTTTACAAGTTTATTTGTGATTTGTGTTTTGACTCACAGACTTCAAAACTCACTATATGTAATTAAAACAAGCTTTTGATTCTGATAATTGTATTTCTTGATTTTAACTTAGCTTGTCAACCCTAGCTTGTACACAGACACACTTACCAGGAGCATTCTTGATTGTCTTCATGCCTGCGTCGTTTGACGGTGACTTGACCTCCGCAACGCTTTCAAGAGCGTTTATTCTTCTCTTCTGCTCGTGTAGTTCCAGCTCAACTCTTAAAAAGCCGGTGCAGTAAAACACAATGGAGAGAACAGAAATAATAGAAACAAAGGAAGGCATATTTTGTTTTTGAACAGCCATGATGTTGGCGATATCAATCCCTAATTCCACAACATTAGTGTAACACAAACTACTTCAGCTGGTTACGTGATACTGGAATCACGAGTCTGGGTAACTTGCCAATTAGTATGCTATTGATGTCATTCGAGACAAAGTTGGCATGGGTGCAGGTCCTCAAGATAGACACTCATACAGGTCATACACATGCAAAAGTAAAGCCCCGGGGAAAAAATAAAACTAAAATGGGAATAAATTAAATATCGCAAGGAATTTGCTTTTTTACTGCTTCTCTCAGTTGATGATATCCTGTTTTAAATGGTATTGCAAATTAAATTTAAAGCTTTTTGTGCTAACGTTGCCTGCGTTGTCAAACTATTCGATAAGATGTTAAAGTGCAAGCGCCCTCACGCAGAGAAAGCTCAGTCGCAGGTAAAAACAAACAAACTGAAGAAGTTATAAATTCTATAGGCGAATTTCTAATATGGCGCCGAAGACCAGCTTAAGGGAATAAAACAAATGAATACATTTTTTTATTCAATCTTAATTTGATTTTTCTGAGTTTTACTCCCCTAAACCTGGGAGTCACGTTGTAACTCTAATATTTCTCCAAATTAGCCCATTCACATTCATTCAATTGTTAGCCTTGAGCGCCAATTCTCTTCCCAGGATTAGGCTGAAGGCGGAAGACTAATGTGCAAGGTATCGTCTTATCAACATATTTATTGAGTGTTAGCTTTTCAAATGCATGTGCAATCAGGGACAAAGGAGTGAGAGGTGAGATAATCTGACAAATTGCTAGAGGTGGCCAGGATGGACGAGCATCCCATTCGGGATCTTCGATACTTATAGTTACGTCATAATATAGAAGATGACTGAGACCAGCAAGGTCGAGATTCCTCAGTGGTTCCTCCTATCAATAGTATTGACACAGATTTACCTTAATCTAGTGCCTCTCTATTACGGGTCAACAGAAAAATTTATTGGTCTGTCCACAGACGTCTTATTAGTTTTTCTTAGATATAAGCGAGCGATCAAAGCAAGCGCGAGTCACCTCAACGCCTTGCGTTCGTTATCGTTCAATCTCCGCGATTATTTTGCTTGCACCCTCGACGATCTTAGAGAAACAGGAAGGTCTGTAAAAATAACTAAAAATATACAAGGTGAGCGAGTTCTTCTGGGTTACTTTAATGCAAAATCAACAACAACGTGAAATGACCAAGTTCTGCGTCCTCTACGGAAACAGAAAACAAAAGAATATGTCAAACTTCTGGCCTTCTGTACTTTGCAGAACGAGAGGATTCTGCATGCATGAGCTGGCTAGCGGTGAATAAATGTTTATTAAGGGAGGGTGGCGAAGGATTCTTAATCTCCCCCCCCCCCCCCCGTGCTCCCTTTCATCGCGCCCCGTATCGTCTCAAGAATATATAAAAGGAATGCCTGATTGAAGATCAGTTATCAGCTAAGTACAGTTATTACTTAGCTCTTATTAACCGAGCTAAGTCGGTCTGTATGGGAGAATCTTGACCGAGGTCGTAAGTACAGACCGAACGCAGTGAGGTCTGTACACACGACCGAGGTCAAGATTCTCCCATACAGACCGACTTAGCTCGGTTAATAAGATGTTTATTATATGGCAAAAGCGAGAACAATTTAATTCGTTTAGTGTAACCGGTATGTACTAACTGGCATTTTGCTCGCGAGGGGCGATGAGCCGAATTTCATTCTTCCAAAGTTTTCTCGTTCTCTTTACTTTTTTTTTCTCATCAGCTTTTTACACTTACAGAAATATTGTTATAATATTGTTAGATGAAAACAGTCAAAGATTTTGCATTTTAGTTCGCGACTTTTTCACTTCAAATCATTACCGGACCAGATGCCGGTCTAGATGGGAAAATCTAGACCGCGGTCAATATCCATTTCAGCCAATCAAATTCGTGAATTTGGTAGTTCCTAGTCCTTGTGGGACAGAGCCATATAATGACAACGGGTTATATATATACTTAACAATTCTTCCATGAGCGCGCGTTGGATATGAGATGGTAAATAGTCAACGAGGCCCGTAGGGCCGAGTTGGCTATAACCAATCTCTTATCCAACAAGCGCGAATGGAATAATTGTTTTATTAAATTCGGTACGGTTGTGTGCTTGGCTATTATAGCTAATTTTTTATTGGTTTTTAATTTTACAAAACGACCGGAAGTTGATGTGGCAAAACAACAGCAAGTGGGAAGTTACATGGCATGCGCGCCGTTTGTAAACTTTAGTTGAATGAAAATTTACAAGCGAAGCCGGCAAGTCTGCTGAACCCGAAAATTACCGGCTATCATCTATAATTCAAGGAACGCTTTATTTGCCCCAGTAAAAGCGGGGTCAGAAATAATGGAAAACGGTTTGATGAGCGGCAGCGAGCGAAGGAGGCGATCAATGGCGGCTCTCCGAGATGGATTTCAATCCTTCCATTGATGAACTTTTGTAAACTGACAGCGTGCCATCTTTATTCCTCGCAGAGGTGTAAAAACTCTTCCGAAAAACATTTAGTATTTCTTCTTTTGACATTTCTTCTATCGGTTTCGAAAATTTGGTACGTGCCAGCAGAACTAGCAAGCCATTCAGTAACATTAAAAAATTGTTGTTGTTACGCAATCTTCATGAATGGGAAGGGAAACTCAACGGGTACGTACCGTTGAATATTTTCATTCCGAACTTTATGGCTTTTTTGTTGTTACTGGGATTGGATTGTCGTTACTTTCGCGTATTTCTTCTGTAGAAAGCTCACCGAATTTGCTTTTCTTCCTCAATTTTATGCCGACGGAAAGTGGCTTCCCACAAAAAATTTTATGCCAAGGCACGTTTGCCGCATTAATTTTCATATAAGGTCAAACGTAGGTATAATGGCTGGCAACCGAGATACAGTGAACCAATCAGAAAGCTAGAATTGCATTATCCGAGGTTGAGAATTTAATAATACAAAATATCTCCTTTTTCAAAGAAATGATCTCAACTTTAGTTTAAGTAAGATCTCGCAAACACGTGTTGTCTGGCTCATCAAGACAATGATAGTAAATTAAGGAAACCTCTCTTTTCAGGAGGTTCTCAATGGATTAGTGGCTAACAATCTGAGTTACCTTTTGGCTCTGTTTCAAAACGAGGCGTCGTGCAAAAGATTTATCGAAAAACGATTTTGATTTGCATGAAAAATGGACTTACAGATGAAACATGTTTTCCTGACGTTGGTTCGGCACGAAGACTCGTTTTGACACAGAGTGAAAAGATAACTCGGAAATGAATTATATGGCTTTTTTTTACGGTTTACAGTTTATTTATTTTCCTTGAGTTAACAAAAATCTTTCATCGTTGAAAAAAAAAATATTTTGATTACTGTAAAACATATCTAAAGTCTTCGGACAGATGCGGAGGTGGTAAAGATATTATTCTAAGAATTTAAGTCAGGTATAGTTATTTATAAGTTTCCTGGCTTTTTCTCGTTATACCAAAACACAAGACAAGGTTTAAAAAAGCCTTAACAAGAGATCTTGAGACTTGCACTTTCGTGGCCAATTTTTTTACTGTTAGTATTTTATTCCATTAACAGTTACAAATTTTCAAATTTCTTACCCCTAATGGCTAATTATTTGGCCAGTTTTACGGCTATTACCCCTATTGAGGCCCTCTTTTAAATTAGCAGGATTCCGTTCATGTCATAATCATTGAAAGCAGCGAGAGCAACCATGGCTAATACTAGCAAACTATTTGTTCTAGCAACTGTTGTGAAAATAATAGTTTCCGGTTCCGGCATCGCGACAGTGATTACAAGGAAAACCTCTCGTCTTTTAATCTAAAACTACGAGCACGTCACTCAAATTGCTTACAAATAATTGAAAGAGTGCAACCAGAGTGCAACCATTGACAAATAATTGAAAGAGTGCAACCATTGGCTAAAACTAGAATATCGGTTGCTATAACAACTGTTGTTGAAATTGTAGTTTCCGTCCTAAAATTAATGATTGTAAAGGAAACTGTTTCTGCTTTCCACAACCTAACTTTATTACAATTCCTATTGAACGTCACTTATTTTAATGAAATAGCTACTTATTATTGATTTTGATCGATCAATTATTGTAAGCTGTGGGGAGCGAAGATCAGATGTTGGTATTTACGCCACAAACAGGATCAAACCATGAAGCGGCTGGGAGTATTTCTACTCCCCCCTTGATGGGATGCTAGTCCATCGCAGGGCTACCCCAAGCATGAAATTCGCCGGTACCCATTTATACACCTGGGTGGAGAGAGGCACCGTGAGAGTAAAGTGTCTTGCCCAAGAACACAACACAATGTCCCCGGCCAGGGCTCGAACCATGAGGCCACCGCGCCTTCCAAATATTAGGGGACTTCAGATTTGAGTACGAGTACGAGATCGAGTACGAGAACGACTTTTCAATTCTAGTTTGCAGGCTCCACATTATCACAACACAGACGAATGTCATCGCATGAGCTTCCCTCTCTACCTAAACACTAACATGTAGAGCGAGGACTCTAGAAACGTCACTGGTTTGAAATTCGAAACTCGCACTCGTACTCAATCTCGTACTCGTAGTCCAATCTGAAGGTCCCTATTAATTACTACTTATTTTGATCGATCAATTATTGTAAGCTGTAGGGAGCGAAGATCAAATGTTGACATTTAAGTCACTAACAGGATTAAACCTGTTACTGATATTCTTTCTACGATGACGGCCTCAGTTTCATTTCAGTGAATTTAAGTGAAAGATGACCTCTGAAGTGAGACCACCTGGCTCCTCGGTTATCACTTTTATCTCCCAGGTATTGTCCGTTTAGATTGGAATAGTGGCAGTTTTGTACCACCAGGCGCCTGTATATTCTACAGCACAGTTGCCGCCCCATCTGTCATTATCTCTGTCTTTTGTAGTAAACGCCATGTTATTATGTTTTGCTAACGAATCTCCCGCTGTACCTGAATATGAATCCACTTCAAGTCGATACTGCGCCTGCTCATCACCAATGTTGAACTTGCCATATTTGGCGTACACTTTAACTCCGTTCCAGTCCTCCAGCTCCACTCGTAGAGAGCTCGGTCTAGAGGCCGTCAGTCGGTGGATCTTGTCGTTTCCTAACCAGAACTCAACATTCTGCTGACCAAAGCCTGCTTTGTAGTCGTTCCATCCCCGATAGAAGTCTACCGAGCCATCTTGTCTTCTCTGAAAGACGGTCCAGCCTCCAGCGTCAGTGCGCATGTCACAGTAGACAGTAAAGTGTCCTCTACCGTCTGGGTTGACAGAGTACAATCCACTTTGAGTATGGCCTGATTTCAGCAGATCAGAACAACCTGATAAAAAGAAAAACTTATGCTTTAATTTCAACTTTTTAGAGTAACCTAACTCTATAAATATAAATATAAAAAAACATTTCTAGTCAGTTATATTGGCAGTTAGTGTTTGACAAGAGCTAACCAATGCGTGTTCATCAGGTCTCCCAGGTCCTCCCGGTCCACCTGGGCCAAAAGGACACAAAGGAGCCCGGGGAAAAAGAGGACAGAAAGGAAGGACTGGAAACAAGGGAGATCAAGGTATCATGGGATCGCCAGGAAAGAGCGGCAAGCAAGGCATTATGGGACCTGTTGGACTACAGGGAGAGACTGGAAACAAAGGCGAGAAAGGAGACATAGGACACAAAGGCATGCCGGGAACTAAAGGCGAACCCGGTGAATCGATATCATCTCCTGTTGTTGTTGTTTCGCCTGTGACGCTGACAGTTAACGAAGGTGGAACAGCCTCGTTTCAGTGTTCAGCCAGCGGTAATCCTGAGCCTGCAGTAACGTGGCGTAAATTGGACAAACATTTAAAAATCAGTCAGTCAGCGGTTTCAGGTGGAAAGCTGAAGTTGATTAAGGTGACAGGAAATGACTCAGGCTTGTATCAGTGTTCAGCAACAAACATCCTGGGGAATGCACGTGAAGTGGTACGATTAGCAGTAAATGGTGAGTTTCTTGATACAACAAAAGATAAAAAATAATACAATAAATTAGACAAAGAAGTTATTAAAGAACCGGTTTACAATTTTGAGACTATTAAGTTACTGCTTTTGAGTACATAAACCATCCCCTGTGTATCTATAGGGGGATCCTTCTTTACAATATTTGCCTCCTTAGCATCAGCAATTCAGTTTCTAATGGAGCTACAAACAAATCAGTTCTGAATATTGATATGTCATTATAGTATGATTAACTCTGCCAATGAATATGAGCCGTTTGTACTAAATACGTTTTTGTGCAACACGAATTTAAAAACTCAAAATTTTACAAAGAATGTATGAGCTGATATTAAAGCGCTTATGCCACCCAGAAATTTTTCAGTATTTCCTTGACTACTACGCCAAAAGAGCTTAACATTTAACCATGTATTAAGTTTCAGTAGTTCTTTAGCTACCTGGAGCCAATTTTTATCTAACATGTTTCTTTCTGCACGTATGCAAAGCCATATGCAAATGAGCTAAAAATTAAGCAATAAGGTCAGCATTATGTCCCTTTATAGAGGGACATAATGGATATACATAGTGCCTTTCTTCTATTTTTGAAGTATTAACTTGCAATTTCTAGTAAGTTTAAACGAATAGTTTAATTCTGAAACAGCTCTGGACTAAATAAAGGATTTTATATATAAGTAGTTTTCTAGAAAAAGGTGCTCTAAAAGTAAGCAATAATTGGGCACATTTTTTTTTCTTCTAAATGTCGAGAGTGAATGATGAGAACAGCATTTTGGAGTGTTTTCTGCTTTTACGTTATTTCCTGATTCCACTGCAAGCAACAACGGATGGAACACCAGTTCATTCAGAGTTTAAACATTAAAATAATAACGTTTACTTAATTTCAGTTCTTCCCCATGTTTCTCTTCATCCGGGACCTTCCTACGTCACCGAAGGAAGTAATGTCACCCTACCAACCTGTCGAGTGATGGGATACCCTGCACCAGTTGTCACCTGGAGGAAGTCGTTTGGTCAGTTACCCCAGGGGAGGGCGCACTATAATAACAGTGTCTTGAAAATTTCTGATGTCCGTAAAAGTGACTCTGAAACCTATGTCTGTTCAGCTGTTAACCTTCTAGGAAATGTTGAAAGGAAAACACAACTAGTTGTGATTTCCCTTCCTGTGTTTACCGTTAAGCCTCCTGGAAAAGTGTTTGCTGCTACTGGGGACACTTTGACGTTAAACTGCAGCGCCACTGGTGATCCACAACCAGTCATCAGCTGGAAAAGACAAGGAGCAGCACTGCCCGTGGGGAGGAGTGACAGGAAAAAGGATGTTCTTGTCATAAGAGATTTTAGAGCAGGGGATGCTGGGATCTATATTTGTGTAGCTACAAGTGCAGGAGTGTTTAACACCGAGACAATCAGTGACGTTGAAGTTGTTACAGGTAAGATACAGTGATAAGTGAATAAAGATGCATGTGAATTTTGTGCTCGGTAATAAATGTGAAAGGTGGGTTAATTTCCATGACACGAGCATGGGACAAAGAAAAATCTGAATCCCCGACAGGAATCGAACCCATTACCTCCCGATCTCCGGGCGGGCGGTCTATCTACTGAGCTCGAGAACTCATGGAGAGCAAGGGCATTTAAGTGAGTTCATAGGTGACAGGCGTCCTGCATAAAGCTAGGATTAGCACTGCCGACGATGAGTAGTGATAAGTAAATAAAGATGGTGAATTTTGTGCTCGGTAATAAATGTGAAAGGTGGGTTAATCTAGATGACACGAGCATGGGACAAAGAAAAATCTGAGTCCCCGACAGGGATCCGTCGAATCCATGACCTCCCGAACATCGGGCAGGCGCTCTATCCACTGAGCTACGAAAACTCATGGAGAGCAAGGTCATTTTTAACTGAGTATGGTAAAATTAGAATGAGAATGGTAAAGATACATTTGTCCTAGAAACAGAGTTAGATTGCCCTAAAAGAAAGAACACCAGAGGTATCCGGAACTAGGAAACGAAAAGA
>JAHPZR010053424.1:0-23930 GCA_019787425.1 Platygyra sinensis | reverse complement strand
CTACATGAGCACGCTTCGGTAAGGATAAAACAATACGGCCTCACGTGAACATGTCGACATCTTCGACGTTAGTGAGGTAGTCCGTGCCTGTGATTACAATTGGTTACTGAGGTTCCCGTGGGGATCTGAATTCGAGATATTTTCAACCTAAAAATTGATCGGTCTATGAAAAAGCCATGACATGAATATGGGGTAGTTACAGGCTCCTTGTGATGGGATCCTGACATTATTAGTTGTCTATTAAAAAAATATGGAAAAAAATAATTTCACACGAGAAGCATGTAAGAAGTTGACCCTATTATTCTTCAGAAAACTCATACCTTGGTATTCAAGACAGGTTGGTAATATAGATTCGTTGCCTTTGTTTTCTTTTCATTCGAATTGCGATGGTCGTTAACATTGGCTGTTATGAGAAAAAAGGAAATATGCTTTACATAACTTAAAACTCAAGGCAGGTCGGTAGAGTAATTCGTTTCCAAGACTAGGCTTTGTTAGAATGTTTCCCTGTGGTGTGTTTACGTGTAGCAAACTGCACTGTTTAATTAATTTTTAACTGTTCAATGACGACGAACCAAGTGTTTGAATGTGTGAAGCGCGCGCGTCCTGACAGTTTCCATAACAACTAATAAACAAACAAAAATAGCAATTAACTGCATGTCCGAGGGAAATTAGATTTTAAGAATTTTAGTAATTAATTTCATCATTTATAGCATAAATACACAGAGCTAAACCAGGTTAATTTTTTTCAGTTAAACAAACTTTTCCAATCATCATTAAATTACTCATTAATCTTCAGAGTAAGTCTCCTGACCAAAAGAATTACAAAATATCCTACCTAATTCAGGTATGCTAATTTCCACACAGTCTTTTGGCCCGACCAGCCACAGAAGAGTACTAGGGGCAACATCAGCGGTGTAGTACTCCTTTGTTTGCCTATTGTTTTTGGGCGTGGCTGGTCGTTCGCTCTGCACTGAGTGAGAGTTGGTGATTCCGACGCTTGTTGTAAGTGTTGAGACACCCCGAGGCGTTGAACTAAGGTAATTTCGGCTCCTAGAAACCTGAAAAAGTACAAATAATCGGGGGAGATTGTTAATTCCATTTGCGCAAGAGGAAAATGTGGACAGAATACAAAAATTGTTCATGACCGGCGAACCACGACGATGCGATTTTTTCTCAGTTTATTAAAAAATTTCCTCGTACACTACAATCACACTCACCTTTCTCCTTTTAAAGATTCGTGGAACACGAGCACGAACACGATTGCGACTAAACGCACAACCCATCTTACAAAACTGTTCAAATAAAGATAATGTGTGACAAAATAGAAACCCCACGGTAAGAGAAACTTCACAGACTTCCCTTCGAAAATCTTCAAACTGTGCCTTCTGTTTGTGATGTAATAGCGCGTGCGCCAGTGGTGCATGAAAGAAAATGATTGGTTGGAAAAGCTGTCAAGTCTGAAACCCAGCAGCCAACCTGCGGCCACGTATACGAAGTATCTCACGGACCTTCAGCTTTTACGTATCACTGATTTGTTTCGGTTTACCAACCTTAACAGTTCATTTAAGGGTTCAAAACTAAAGTAATTGAAAACTGATGATTCGGGCGTGGTTTTTGATTCTGCGTTTTTTGTTCTTTTGTATTAGAAAGTTGGAGCATTTCAACTTTAGATACTGGTTTCTTTTCTGGAAATTTTATTTGAAAACCCAGAGACTGAAGATTAAGACCACACCAGCATTTTCGTTTTGTTTTGACCTGTCCACATCAATTCGTTTGCGTATGAAAAGAAATTTCTTTTTGACGCGTTTTCGCCCGTGAGTATTGTAGACACCAAAGCGCCCCAAAAATGCTGATGATCCTTTTTCAAAAATCTGCGAACCAACTGCAACATGTAGCAAATGGTAATGAAATCTATAATTTCCGAATTTATTTTCATAGAAATTTTTGTTCCATTTGACTTTCATCCGGTTTGTTTGGTTAAGTCAAGGGGCCCATCACTGAAAAAATACACCATTTTTCAAACTTTTCTCGTGGCTAAAGCGGTCATCACACGGCAAACTAAACTTGGCAAACCCGTGTTAGCAAACTTAAGTTGGTACATGGTGTGTGTGAAATGCACAAAAACAGTCGACAAACATGTTGGCAAACAGTTGGCGACAAATAAAACTAGCCTCTATTCTCGCCATGCAGCTTTTTCACCAACTTTGTCGTGTTGGTTAACTCGTATTGATTGGTAAGCATGTGTTGGTAACTGTCAACCAATTAAAACACGTGCTCTAGTCATGTGATTTATTTGCGTGCAGCTTCACAAAAGGCGGACGCAAGTCACCACTTTTAAATTTACCGAAGAGGTCCGGCTGGGTGGGACGTCTCATCAATCGCGTACAGATACACTAAAAACAAACAAAGGAAAATGGTGGAGCTAGCGGACAAACTGGTTTCGTCGAAACCTTTCTATACCTCTGCCGCTTTCTGTTTCTTCTCTTCTCCTGTTTCACTGTTCTACGTGAGTGCCATTGCACTAAATAAGTCGGCCATGTTGCAAATTACCGTGTGCTGTGATTTGACGCGAGTCTTCAGTCCAACATGAGTTTGCCAACTTAAATTTGCCGTGTGAAGGCTGCTTGACAGTTTTAAAAAGTTTAAAGACCAAAGATTATGAAAAAAATATTTTCTATCCAAGAATTGCGTTGTAACCTGACACCGGGAGGCAGCGTGGCCGAGTGGTTGGTGCGCCGGACTTGAAATCCGGAGGTCGCGGGTTTAAGTCCCGCTCTGACCACTAAGCTGGAGTTGTTTCTCGGTGTACCTTAGTTCAACTCTTCGGTCATGCTTGTAAATAGCCAACTGGTCTGCCTCCCGCCAGTTGGGATTTTCCTTCAGTTTGAGTGGCATGCCTGTAAACTAGCCAGGTGTAGCTAAGTGCATGACCACTATAAACAAACATTTGACATTTTTTTTGACATTTGACCGTCTGGTTAAATCTGCCACCTGCTGGGAATGCAAGGCCTTGCTTGAGAAAAATAGCTCATACAAGAACTGATCAAAATGAATGATTTTTAATTTTTTAAAACATTGAAGCTAGGCTTACTGTTTTAAGCATAGAGATTTTTGAAAAGTTAAAAACACATGAAATGGTCGGCAGGGGATAAGCGTCCATCACGTAGGCTCGTCCTGAAAGCATTTTTTCATACTGAATCGGGCCGATTTTTAATTTTTTTCTTGTTGTCTCTATGTGTAAGTCTCTCCAGTATCCTTTCATAAAGCCACGACAGTGACATGCCGCTCTCTGAGGGAGAATCCAAAGCGTGATGGAATGGATCCAAATGTGAAGCCAAAGACTTTGGTTGATACTCCAGATTATGCCAACCCTGAATTCTATCCTGGAGTATGTGTTGCGACCATAACAGTTGTTGACATATGCCTGTGTCAACTTGCACTGCTGAGCTTAGCTTCAGCAGTTTGAAGAGAGCGAAGTAGCATGACAGACACTGCACATTGACATTGATCAGGACATTGATGATGCTATAACAGAAATTGCCCGTGTGAAGAAAAGACGTCTTACCCTTTGCTTGACTCTCTTAAGCAAAAAATGATAATAAAAAAAATAAACAACTAACTATAACTACGGCATTTTCCCTTGCATTTACAGTCTGTAGAAGAAAGGGCCAGCTCATTATTTTGTATATCAAGTCGTGACTGATCCCTGCTGTGGTTTATCCGTTATCTTTCGCAGTTTCATCTCGCATCTGATTGGTAGCGAAACAATAAACACTCCAGAAATCTTCTCTGGTGTTCACGGTTTTACGGGAATCACTGCAAAGTGTCAGCCCTCGGAAATTGCAGGAAATGGTATTCTGCGACTCCAGATTTCACAGTTTTCTGGGGAAGCATGCCCCCAGAAATCCCTACTTTCGAGCGCCTTTGGTGCGCCAAATTTTCCCCTTGTGCGCGAATCTCACGTTACGCTCCTGCGAAGTGCCTGGAAAGTGACCAGTTAACAGAAAATCCGCAGACGTTTCAGTGAATAACTTCGACAAAATGCACGACACTGGATGGAAAACGGTTTTATTATTAAAACACAAAACTTAGTTAGAACAATAAATCCTGAGGTTAGCTCAATTAGACAAATATTCCGCAAAATATCTTTTCTCAAAGGCAAAAATAACCCTTCTTTTAATTCTGTCACACTTCCGGTCATGTGACCATGCAGTTCAGCGTTACGCCTCACGTCACGCGAGAGGCTGCATTTGTTCAAATCACTTGTCGTTAGGCCGACAAAGATGGAGCTTGCTTATGCAAAGTTTGCTTTTCTGTTATATTTCCTGAATCCCGCTATAGCAGCAGTAGATATTACTCTCGAAAACGATGACCTGATTCACTCTCCCTTCTCTGAACACACCGAAAGCGACGTTCATTCGTACACAGTTTTCACAAAGGAAGAGTTATCTAAGTACAACGGAGAGGATGTAAGTGCACCTTCAACTGTGTAGATGTAGCATTTTTAAATGCCTTTATTTGTTTTGGTTTTCCTGATTCTGCTCACTTACTTTAATCACTTGTGGAGTGAAGACGTCTTGATCGCGTGCGTGACAGTTTTGTGTTTTTGTCTGATTTTGTTTCAGCCTGATCTTCCCATCTACGTTGCTATCAAGGGAGTTGTTTTCGATGTTTCCGAAGCCAGAAGTAAGATTATTTTCAAAATCTCTTCCTGTAGGTTTATAGCACACATGCTTTCAATATATCTAGGGTGTTCGATCCGTTTGTGTACTGAATGTTTAGTTCCTTGTTTGAGGAATTCTACAACAATGTTCAACTTTGTCTGAAACTTGTGATTTCCTGTTTAGAATATGAGTTTTCTCTCTTTCTGCAGAGGTCTATGGACGTGGAGGATCGTATAATGCGTTCTCTGGTAAAGATGCCTCAAGAGCTATAGCTAAATGGTCCATGTCAGAGGAAGATCTCAACGACAATCTGGTGAGAAGAACCGATTAGCATGCGTGACGTCATACCTTACTAATAAATACCTAAAATTTGCCTGCTACTATCATACAGCAGAGTGGCGCAGTGGAAGCGTGCTGGGCCCATAACCCAGAGGTCCGAGGATCAAAACCTCGCTCTGCTAGAAATATTTTTCTTTTCTTTTTCCAGCCGCTCAGTTTTTTATTCCTTTTTTATTTTTTTTTTTTTGTTCTTCGTGCTTTTCTGTTGAAGTTTGACATCAAAGTGAATATTTTCTCTTTAATTTCCAGGACGACCTTTCAGATGAAGACCTCGATCGTCTCGATGAAATCTACAAGAAACTTTATGTGGATAAGTATCCCAAAGTGGGTTACATTGAAGGACACGAGCCGCAGTATGAAGATAACCTCACCGTGAAAAGGAAGAAAAACATAGAACTTTAAATTAACAAGATTCGCCACTTAGTCGAAGCGAAAGCGTTTTGGTAGAAATTAGCTGAAATTAGGTAGAACTTTTAATTTCCAAAATTGCAAGTTGTGTTTACCATGCAAGCAGAGCCTCTTCTTTGAGCGGTAAAGAAAGAAATACAAAGCACTTGTACCGTAAGAAAAGGCTCTGCTTGCAGGATGTTTATAGCTGTTAACTATAAGCTTACTCTAAAAAAAAAAAAACATTGAAACACCTTGCACGCATAGCTTTTATAAAGCTAGATGTCCACCTGTTTTCATTGGTAAAAAGGTTATCTTTATTTCTAAAGATGACCTGGACATAGTACTCTGCACTACATTGTGGCAAGTTTAAGCACACCGTAATCGTTGTGTTGTTTGTACACAATCATCACAAAGTTGTAAATTATTAAGAACACAGCAATAAAATAAATCTCTGATATTTCTGTCATTGTTCGAAGAATGAACACATTGAATTCCAGGGACGGGGGAGTCTTTTTCTTGGGTATCCAGTCGCCAGTTTTAGATTTCCTAGCTTAGTCATGAAACATTTTGGGAAGGCCGACAGGGATTCACTACTTATGATCCTGGACTAATATAACGTAGATTTCTCGACAATAATTTAGAAAGGGTATTGCCAATAATAGGTAAAAAAACGGAATTTTTTATAATGGTAATTTCTTATTTTTTGACGTGTATTTTTTTCTGTCTTGAAGGGGAGGGGGATAGCCTCAGGTGGCCATGGGTATGGCTCCAAGAAAGGGGGGTGGGGGAGGTTACAAGTAGGCCTGAGGGTGGTAAAATAAATGGTGACTTTATTCACCCATCGCAATCATTTTTCTTTCAGCTGCTCGCTAACGCTGTTCTATTTTTAATCTGGGGCCTCGACTTAGGGTTGTTGTCTCTTAGTGGACTTCAAGATACAGTGTACTGTATCTTTGTCGGAGAGCTACAGATTTCCTGACATCAAAGCAATGTACTTATTATGAATATACAAGAAAAACTCACAATTTTACATATACATGTCCCTAGTAAACAGTACTATTAACTGATCAATCAGTTTATAGACTGCACAAGGGTGAGATTATATTATAAATTGTTTTTTCACCAAGGAAGGGAAACCATTCTTTACAACTCAACTAGTAGTTAAGTTAAACTAAAATTTCTCTTCAGTCTACTCTGAAATAACTTCATCATAAATAACTATACAATAATTATTTATCCTCAAGCATAGCTTGCAAGTACATTGAAAAAATGGTAAACCTCGTCACTATCATAAACAGCAACCTCTGAATTACATTCTACACAAGTGACTGGATGATAACGCTCTGATTCACCAGAAGTTGAATTGTCCTCTTCCTTCGTGTGTTGCACTAGTTTTCCCTTCTGTGCTTTCTTTCTCTTTTTTCCTGAGTTATGCTGTTGAGATGGTTCATATCTCAATACTTCATCTTCTGTAATTTTGCAGTTCATGACAAACATGGCCCTGTATTGATTCTTGTAAAGCTCATGTCTGCAATTCAGGAAGAATAACAGCACATAAAATCTAATCACCAGCTTCATGAACACTACTTTTAGAATTATATGGAATTACTTGCCACAAGTTCAAGAATCATAAAATGTTCGAAGCAAAAAGAAAGATGTTCAAAAGGCCATAAATGGTTTAAAAATGTCTGAAAAAATTATTTCCTCCAGGTCCTCCAAAAAGTTAAAAATAAACAGAATAAGACAAGCCTCTCAAGTTATAACATTGAAGATACAACTCCACCAAAATTAACCCCCATCAAAGATTAGATCAAGCACTTACATATTCTGTTTCAGCTCTTGATATTAAAGTGCCCTTATGATCAAATTCTTGATATCCATTTTTTTTTTACATTTTCATACACAAGACTAGACATCTTGCCAAATTTGAATCCATTATGAATATTAGAACTCATGTATTTTGGACCTTTATTTCTGAGAATTTACAGCCGCCTTACAAGGTTTGGTTAAGAATTGGAGTTAATGCTGTTGTTTACTCAAAAAAAAAAAACGCAAGGGTTGAAATTAGTACTTTAAGCAATTTCCATAAGGAATGAAAAAACCTTTGGCTCTTAAATTTATGAAATTTAGTCTACACTAATAATTATTCATAGTATAATAATAAATGTATTTCAACTCAGATAGTATTTTTGAGTAAATGATGTCATTTACTCCAATTCTTCAACAAGCCTTGGGAACAAGAAAAATTAATGGCAGCCGTTGTAAATTCTTGGAAATATAATAAAGGTCCAAAAAAGGAGAGTTCTAAATGTTTGTGAAAGATTGAAATTTGAAAAGATATCTAGGAAAGTCCTATTGTTTACAAAGATGTTAAAAAAGGATATCAAGAATTTGATCATTGGGGCACTTTAATAAGGATAAAACAATCTAAATTGCTTAAACGCTAGTTAACATAATTACAGGTAACACGATTAAGACACTGAGTTTTGACAAAATTGCTTGCACCTGTCATACAAAGTTGTATATGAATCATGTACATAGTATTCGTGTCATCTGGAGAGTAGCTCATGCTTTATGCAGCAGTAGGAAGCAGAAACCAGACACTGGTTTCATTAAGGGCTGGGAACTGACACAATTGATCATTTGTGAGCATGATTTTGCAGGCTGGTTTGACAGTCTAGAGAAAGATTTTTTTAATATTAGAAGTTCAGTTACTAATAGCTGTGTGCCTGTGAAAATCAGTTGCCCCAAGCTGAAGATGGTAATGATAATGCGAAACTCCTGCAGACAGTCATTTTTGCAACACCTGCTGATGGTCACTGTAAATGACAACTTGAATACTAACCTTTGACAATCAATGCATAATGTTGTCATGCAAGCCGGGCATGATAAAATAGCATCACTCGAAGGGACTTTCTCCACATTCTGTTTGGACTTTTTTGCTTTCTTTTTATTTTCCGAATCTTGATTGGTTGCTGAACCTGTTAAATTTGGAGTGTTCATTTTCTGTTGCGCTGCAGCCCAAAAGAAAGACACAGCTTTTGAGTGTTGAGTGATAGTCTCTTAGCTCTTAATTAGTTTTAAGTTACTATAATAGTTGAAAACACTCCTATTTCATAGTAAATAGTCAACTAGACTCACAGTGATTGTCCAGGCGAGGGTATTTCAAAGAAGGTCTACTGCTACTGGTCGCCAAGTTGGCAACAACATTTCCTTTTTAGAACTACCCTAGCCAAGATGATCATTACTTATAAATAGCCTGTTTGCAAAAGAAAAAATTGATAGTGACATATGTTTAACTTGCAGATGAAAGCAACTACACCCTCTTCATTACCCTTTAAATTTCCTACTTTCGATAAATTAGAATAGCTCCATCCAGCTTAAAAACATAATACATATGTTTGGAGACATGGTGGATTTATGGTTATAAGTACGCTTGCCTCTGAATCGAGTGGTTGAGGGTTGGAGCCCTGGCAGGGGACTTAATATGTTGTGCTCTTGGGCAAGACACTTAACTCCCACAGTGCCTCTCTCCACCCAGGTGTATCAACGGGTACTGGCGAATTTAATGCTGGGGGTAACCGTGCGATGGACTAGCATCCCATCCAGGGGGGAGTAGAAATACTCCTGGTTGCTTCATTTTACTGAAACTGGAAATAAGTCGGGCTTCAAAATAGCAGCCGGCTGCCGGCCAGAGCTGGCACTTTGGTCACACTTGCCGGCAATTTTTCACCGAAGCAATAGAAAATTACATCTATTGATCAGCGAAATCAACGTCACTGGAACATGTTATAGTAAATATTTCATATCTGAGGAAGTAATGCAGCCATGAAACATGAATGCACAACACGGGCTTGATTTGTTTTTCAATGTTTTTAATGCATTTAAAGAACTTCAGCTACAAAGGCTGACAAATGAGGAGCAATTGAAAGAACAGTATGTTATGTTAGTCCAGTGGGCAACAACATACTTTGTAGTTGAAGTGATCAATCCTATGGAGCTGTGGCCACGATTAAGAAAAGTAAAGCAAGATGAGGCAAAGGAACTGTGGGTTGTTATTGAGCTGTGTCTCTGTTGCCCATATGGCAACACAGTGTGCGTCCTTCATCTCATACCTGAGAGTGGTCAAAACTGACTGGTGCAACAGGTTAAACGAGTCTAATTTGTCCGATCTACTGTGCATTAAAGTGACAGGCCCCACTGTCACCGATTTCCATGACAGCTTCAGTGAGCTAGCCATAGAACTGAGGATTGAGGCAAAGAGAAGGAGACCAAATCAAGGCAAGAGGAAGAAGTATCTACCAAGAAATGGAGGGAAGAAGAGAACAAAAACAATGGAGAGGGCCAAGTTTTTGGAAGAGTGGCTGGCGGACATTGGTGGTAACACACAGAGAGTGGATCTGATGATGATGATCAAGATGAAGAGGCTGAGGAAGTGGATACCACATTGCTAATTGATGTTGATGAAGTTGCCTTATTGCCACAAGAGGAAACCACAGTGACACAGACAGAGAGTCATTCAGATTCTGATGCCGAAGAAATTGAATGGACTGATGATCCTTTTGACTACTGAATGAGCAGTCTTTTTTGCTTAAAAATCCATTAGGACAGGGTTTTCAAATTGAAAAAAGTAGCAGGAGGAAATTGTAAAGTAGCCTGTCCAGAGCACTATCTTGTCATGATAACAGGGGTCTTGTGGGGTAGGGTGCTGGATAGGAGCACCCCCATTCTGCACAGAGGAATGGATTGGTCCACTGGAAAAAAAAAAAAAAGAAAAGTCTAGAGGATCACTGGGAAAAAAATTTCAAAATTTTTAGGCAACCTTTCATTCAGACAGATATGTTAGCCAAATATTTCATTGGGTGCCTGAGCTGATATACACACATTTAAATGGCAGTCCATGCACAAGCCCTGAGGGATACTCCCAGAAAAACTGGGTGGGAGTGCGTGCCCTGCTTCTCAAAACCCTTACCATAATTATTTATGACCAAAATCTGCAATATTTTCTACCCCATTAGATCTGCATTGCAACTTGTTTCCTACTTGCGACCAATGTTAAATTACTGTAAATATAATTTGTGATGGGCTTTTGTTGGTTTTCTTTTCGATTAGATTATGATGAAAAAGTGGCTTCTTTTTAAAAACATACCCATATCACGGCTAGAGTACAAAAGCCATACTCTATTTATGACAAAAATGGCCAAAATCAGCTAAAATCGATACCCTATTTTTGACCAAAATGGTTGAAAAGCCCTACCCTTCGGGGCCGCACATACTAAAAAATAGCCCATACATGTATAAGGGAGTTCTCCCCCGGGGCTTGAGAGACCAGACTTCCACCAAAAAATGCTCTTGTTTCGAAGATTGAAAGGTTCATATAATAGCTGCACTCAGTGTTTATAATTTTCTTTTCATCTGTTAGTATTTATTTATTTCCTCAAAAAGATCAGATCAATATTATGTGAAACAGAATTGTGTATTAATAAACTTTGGAACATGAAAAGTACCCAGAGCAAATGCTTGAGGTAGCCATTGGCTTATGCTGGGCGCTGGCTAAATTTGAAAAAGAAGTACCCATTTATACATCTGGGAAGGCATTGTCACTGCAATGAGTTAAGTGTCCATCTAAGTTGCCTCAGAACACAACAGAATGGTCCCAACCTGTATCACTCAATCTTTAGTTCAGCACAGTATTAACTATCAGAGTAGTGTACATCACCGAAATCAATTAATTGTGAAGGCCTGTGGGAAAGCCGTACTGGAACTAGGCAATATGCCACCCACTAATCTGCTAGTTCTTCCCAAATCCTCATCTCCTGTCCAAACTTCCCTCTTAAAGACAGCTTTAACAATACCTACATATGGATATTTGATAACATACCTTTCTTTCTGTGATCCTGTCTCTGTTTAATGATCCACTGTTCATCTTCATCATCCATGTCTGGGTCATAAAACAGTTCATCATTTGTTAACACTTTTCTTCTTTCTTTCGACTTTGAAGCTTGCCCACCGACTAGGTGTTCATCATCGGACCCTGAACTAAAGTATTCTTCTGCATACAGGTCATTTTTGTCTTCCACGGTGTTACTACTGGCTGTATTGTTGTTGTTTGGACTTGTGACATTCACTTTTTCATCTGAATCATGGATAGTTACCTTTTGTGTGGGTTGCTCACCTGACAGTTCAATGAATAAAACATGTCTGAATGAATTACCATTTCATAAAAGTACAAAATGAAATTATAACGTACATGTAAAAAAGATTATAAGGACTGTTGTACAAATCCACAGGCAGATCAGATGTTGGATATTATTAAATATGTGACCTTTTCCATATTTGCTGATTACGTTAAAATTTTAGCAGTTAAAAACTAAGAGAATGAAACATGAGGATGCTTCAAAAATTGCTCTAAATGCTACATGTAGAAAATAATTTAAATAGAAGTGGCTTGCCTAATGTTTGTTTTGCATTATTTTGATGCCTCGGTGTTCCTGGAGGCGGTTTAGGGTTGTTTAGGTGTGTGTTTTCTTTCTGGCAGTTTGCTTCTCCCAAAGAGACACAAAAGGCAGGCGACCTACTGGCCCAATGTCCCGTACTCAAAGCTCTGTAAATCCCAGAAAATGGTCTAATCTCACCAAAGTTGCCTCATGGCAGCCGTCGACAACTCTTCTTTCTATTTGTTTCTCCTAAGGTCCAAGGTTTATGTAAACCGCCTGAGATATGCTGGTTTTCCAGCTCTACATGTAGGTTTCCATTTCTGCTCTGTCTCGAAGCATACAGTGTGTATATAACTGATTATCTTGGCCACAGGATTTGAATTTCTCATCATGCAAATTGCACCTTGCCACAGTCCCTGGATAAATTTAATCGGAAACAATCAAAAATTGCCCTGTGCCTCCCAACGGCTGGAGGCAACTTTGTCATGATGGCATGGTCGCTAAGCTAGAAGAGTGGCAGAATGACACTGAAACAAGGTCATGTTTTAATTTTCAATGCAGCTACATAATTTGAAGCCTTGATCAGCTCAAATTTCATACATTTTTTAATGACAGATATTGGAAAAATCCAATTTTCTTCAGTCAATTAAAAACTGATAACTTCCTTGTCAGATATAACACAATTGAAAAAGCTCAGATCAAGATGACAGTTGATTATGTTGATTGAAGCACACAGACCATTCCTACCCTGACTGTTCTCATAGGTTCTCATTACATTTTCTAGTTCCACGTCCATTTCTTTCTCAAAGTCATCCTCACTGTCAGACTCTGCCTGTTGGTTTTGACGTTTCAATCCTTCTACAGCAAGCTCGTCATCAGAGCTATGGTGAAAGGAAACCATTTGTAAAGTAAAGTTTAATTTTTATTAATTAAAAAGTGACTTCCATTATTTCTAAGATACATGTAGAGGGAATCCTTAAGTTCTAAACTCAAGTATTTTAAACTGCTTGATTGTTCAAAGAGAAAATTGAAAAGAGAGGAAATAGTTTTTATTTGCTCTATATTCGAAAAAATTGAAATTAAAGTAGCTGGCTACCAAAGAAAATCACAATCCAATATTACAAGATCTTGTCTAGCAACTCTGCTGAGCTATTTGTCTGATTCTATTGAAAAAGATGGCAGAATCAGCCCCCTCTACCAATCATAAATGCCCTCCAAAATTTAGTATCAACCTTGAAGGGAGAGGCTATTAATAGGAGCTGCAGAAAGAATTGTGGAAAGGCAGGTTTCAGACAAGGCATGTGGAAAAGTGGAGAGTTTCACTGTGTTAATCAATTATTTATTAATTAACCCTTTAGTGCCCAAGGGGTCTCCCTTTGACGAGTAAAATCGTCTGGCGTTAGACAGAGTAAAATCTATAAGTCACTATTGGGCATTAAAGGGTTTTAACCCTTTAATGTCCAATAGTGACTTAAAAGAACTTCAATTACAAGCTACAGGAGGTTGAACTTATAATGCCAAGGGACTGTCCCATTGTACTGTTGTAACAGCTGCAGAAAGAAATCAATTGGCACTACAAAGGGTGGTGAATGGTAAAATCCGAGACATGCAGAGACTCTGAGATCCTAGTTAAAATCCGAGCCCGAGACTCCTTAATAAAAAGTTTTGTGACTTGCAAAAAGGGTAAATTAAACAAACCATGCAAGAACGAGACTTTGAGACCACTAAAAAACGCTTTTAAGATTTTGAGATCCTGCCAATATATTCCGAGGCTAAGCTACATATTGAGCGGCCAGTTATTAAATTCCTGAAATTATTGCCAGTAAAATATGCAAGCAAAACCTCTATCAACTGGCCTTCCCTAGCAGTTACAGTCACACTTTTGATCATTCTGATCTGATGAAGGTTTTCCTATTGTCTTCATCCCTATTCAAAAGGCCTATTGAAATTTAATACATAACAAGTAATGATTTGTTTTAGAAAAGACAATGATAGACAAGAATCTGAAAAGAAAGGGATGCCTAAAAACTGACATTTAGACACACGTTATTCATGATTGTCTTGACATGATCCATGTTTGTTGAGCAATCATTTCAAGACCCAATATTAGAAAAATATTTAAAGTTACATTAACCCATATTAAGCGGCCACCTTCTATTTCCCTGGGGTGGCTACTTTGACTATTAATAGTACCAATGGTATCAGTTCAAAGATGCCAACTCTCCTGGATTATTGGGGAGCTGACCTTAGTATAAACCCAACCTTGGGGCCTCCTATATGGGTAAAAATATCCTGTGGATATAAAGGAAAGAGCTTAAAATACATTTTCTACACTTGTTTTGACTGATGTTCAGGGGTTTTTTTGGTGAAAATTAAATACTTGATGAATTTTTGAGGTTGATCAGGTAGAGCTCCAATTTCAACGGTAATTATTGAAACTATTATTTTGCAGGGTTTTAATTTTTTTAGTTTGGCATCTTTATCAGTGCATGGGATGTCAGATCAGGAGCAAGATTTCAGTCAATTCACAAGCAGTTCCTCAGTTTAATAACTGTACAAGCCCCTTCCAGATTTTATGATATTAAGAAATTAAATTGTTGGCAAAATTGTGTGCAAAGTTTGTGCAAAATTTTCTGTCAACAGCCTGAACATCGCCATAAAGATGGATTGCATTCTTCTTTCTGAAGGCCTCACACGTGATTGACATACAGTACAACCTAAAGGTCGCTGCACAAGTTCAATTTTTAGCATTCTTCGTGTCCCACATGGTGTCTAGTTGCCTTGTCAGAGTGTCACCGAAAAAAATAGCAATAACAATTATCAATGGAAGTTTAACAACAATTATAACTAAGGCCTAACCAAACTAGCTGGACGTATAAATCAAGTTTGCTCGTTTCCGACAGGTGGGCAGAGGAAACGTCAACTTACTGACAGATGGAATAGCCAAAAAATCCCTATCATACTTTCTGAACTAAAAAATCGTCACCTTAGGTGCCCGAGGCTGTTTTTACGTCATCACGACGTAGGAAGAGCATTTTTTGGATTCAAAATGCGGATATACTCATAATTTTCCCACAGCATATCAAAAAACAGACTAAAAACATCACGTATTTACATACAAGTACATTAACATAACGCATGTTGTTGTGAAATTTCGTCAAGAGTTTGTGTCAAACAGACAATTTCAGCCAGGCGTTTAATTCCCAAAGTTGAAAGACGCAAAGCTGAGATTAATTGAAGTACCTCTCGTTTCTGTCATCATCCGAACTGCTATAGCCTTCAATATTGTAAGGATCCTCATCATTCATCATAATCTTCTTTGGTTTATTCATAACTTTTGTTGTTGCAGACTGGCGAGCTTGTCTTCTTCCTACACTTCTATCTCGAATGCAATCTCGCCTCAGAGGAGACTGGTGCGGGTACGATTTGATCAATATCTGTTTTCTCTCTTCGATTCTTTATAGAAACGCCTTGCAAGGGGTGTTGAGAGTCTATTTTTGATCTGTCTCGTTTATCAACAAGAGGCCAAAGTATTGTTAGGAGGGAGTGAAGATGGCGTCGCATTCTATGGGAAAGACCACGTGCATTAGCTTGGAAGATTTCCTTGCTCTCCACCGACCGCAGCTTCTATCTATCGGTTTACCAGAACATTTATGGGAAAAACTTTACAAGAAACTGTCTCCTATCGCAAGCTGCGACGCCACGGAGGCATTTGAGTTGCACGAAGATGAACAGTTTGTGTCCCCGGGTCGTTGGTCGCTCCACGCCAAACGGAATTTGCAAAAATTTAGTGATGTGTTCCTCATCGAGCACGCTTGGTCCAGCGACGGCGGACTTACGGCTAAGAAAAACTTGGAGAAATCGCCCGAACTTTTGGCGAGGATGAAGGAAATGATGTGCCGCCCAGGTGGAAACAGCGCCAACAGGGAGGGAAGCAGCGAGGAAGACCTGCTAGACACCTCCCACGTCCTTGCGCAAATCGGTGGAGTCGATGAGAAAAAAGCCGAAGAAACACTTCAGTCGACTGACGGTGATCTAATTGAAGCTTTGTGTCAAATCACTAGCGATTCTTATGAAACTAAAAAGCCGTCCAAATCCGACAGGTCAAAAATTATGACCTTCGAGGAATTCAAAACTGGCTTTCTTCACGCCGTCGGTATGGAGAAAGCAAAACTACTCTCCGAGGAATACGTTCACAAAATGTATTGTCGATACAAGAGGGAAAAGGAACAATACCCAGAGTCTCTGGGCTTTGGTCATGGTACGACTACGGCGTACAGTTGGTCAGAGGAAGACGAAGGTGCTATGGCAGTGTTTGTGTCTATCCCTGTAACGGCAAAAAGCGCGATGTTGTAAGCAAATTGTCGACAAAGCGTTGGACTTTGGGCATTAAGGGCTGCGTTCCGATCATCGATGGAGAATTTTACGGGAATATCTGCCCTGATGAATCGTTTTGGACCTTTGATTCTCCCGGTTTGTTGGTCATGACGCTACAGAAACCGGAGAATGAGGAATCCGAGCTATGGCCAGTAAGTTGTGTAGCTTTGAACTAGAATAAATAACACATTTTTCGCCCGCGCCAAGCGTGACAATTACGTCTGCAGAAAAATTTTAGGATCGGCGTCAAATTGCGCTCCCACCGGCTCGCTTCATGCGCTACACGGTGTTTATTAACTAATTACACAGAGCTGAGCTCCCGTATAACTTTGATCGAGGACACTTTACGTATTATAGCCAATATAAAGCCTAAGAGAAAATTTAATGTTTTCTTTTCGAGTGGCTCTGCCATCAAAAGTCAAGTGGAAAACTTTTTCATAATCAATCCAATATTTGAATTTTCGAAATGTTACATTTAATACAGGCACCTTAAATCAATCCCCAAGAATTTTACTCTGCAGTTTTAGTGACGTTTTATACTTTTTTTGTGACAATGCTATCAGTTGAATTCTAACAATTTTGTTTCTTTATTGATAAGAAATATCATTTGACAAGTGTGGGTTATTGAATAGTTTAGGATTTCACTCTTATATCCTGTACACAAACTAATACAAACATGTTAAAAGACACCTAGATAAATACTTCAATCATGTTCAAAGGAACAGATGCTGGATGTGATGTTAAGTCACATCTGTAGCTATATATAATGTAATAAATAATTGGTACATGCAGATTAAGTGTTATGATTATACATACCTTTCCTCGACGCACTGAAGACTCCCAGTGAAAAAAAAAATTGGTGTGACAGGAAAATAATCAGCTACTTGACCAGCTGTAGAGGTCAACTGGTGATGTTACAAGGCAGAATTTTTCAAATTTCCAACCTACATTCCGTGTGTTTAACTCCGTTCACACCCCTTGTGGCTGAATTTTAGGAGAAAGGATTTAAAATTAAATTTTGTCTGACTGTTTGAAATTTAGAACTCAACAAGATCTTATCAAAGATAGACAGTAGTAAAAAGAGAATTTGCTGCAAAAATGTTTTTTTTTTTGCATTAAATCATTTACCAACATGTGGTTGCTGACAGATTTTAAAATTCCTAGTCAGTCTGAATTTATTGTTATAGTTTCCAGTGTAAATACACCATTGATGTTGATATTTCAAAAATCTGCATTTGCATAGACATTAACAATATTGAGCACTCTCTGTGTTCCTAAGTTATGTTTTGACTTCACATTGCATTGTTATTTTGACAATTTATGTAAGCAAAATCTAATGACTTTTAGATTTATTTGAATCTTCAATATTATGATGTTTCCATTTTAGGTTTTAATCAAAGGAGAAAAGCATCTGACAGAAAAGGAAATATCAGATCGAGCAAGAGACGAAAGTCATGAAACCGACTACAAAATATACCAGGTTTTAGACAGCATGTGGTTTTATAACCAGACGTATCAAGCAGTGACACAAGATGGTGACAAACGGAAACCTGTTTGGTATTTGATGGATGAAGTAGGATCAGCCATTGTACACAATACACAACCTAATGTCAAGTGTTCCCCATTTGCTTTTGCTGGAACTGGAGTGTTCTATTCTCTTCTCTGGCCTCTGACAGATTTAAAAGCAGGTGAAATGTGTGCAAGAAACTTTTGTCCTCCTCTAGGCATGGCAGAAACAGAACTGCAAAGAGAAACAAGGCTCTTAGCCTTCAGCTCTTCGCTTCCTGAAAGCTGTCCTAGCAACTTTGTGGTCGAACTTGCAAAGTTTCCCACTATAACAAAGGAAAACCATGTGGTGATCAATGTCAGTTCTTTAGAGGGAAGAAAAGAAAACGTGAACTGTTTTCACTCAAAAGATAAGAAATTGAACTTGAAGTTCTTTGTTGAACAGAATGGGAAAGAGAAGAGGCCAGTTTTGAGAGATTTAGGATGCACCCTTGTAACATCATCAACAGAAGCAGAAGCTATTTGGTTGGAGAGGTGGAACACGCCTGGACAAAGTATTCGGTGTGATGTAAGAGTCAATCGCCTCAGAGGGGAAGAACACCTACTTCATCGCCAATTGCTCTGTACCCATGTTCAAGAGGTGTGGGGCAGGGTGCCTTGGTTTCCGGTCTCTTATGATCTGTCAACCCATTTATCAGCTTTGTGTGCAGACTATTATTTCAGTGGCATTTCCAGTTACTGGATCTTAAGGGCTGCAGATCCCAGCACTCTCAGCATACGGCCAATTGTGACCAGTGATCTGCGGAGGGTGATCAGGTGTTCAGAAGTTGGCCATTTGGTAGCATCGCAGTGTAAGTAGAAATAACTGACAACAAGTGGGACCATTAACCAAAATGTTTTAAATACTCTATTTATTTTGTTTATTTATTTATTAGACAACATTTACCTCCTTTATCATCTCTGCATGCATTGTTTGAAATGACACAGTATAATTTTCATACAGGTATTTAACCCCTTCAGCCACCAGGGTTAGGAATTAGCTCTCACCCTCTCAGCATTAACAACAACATCAGCCTCAGTGACACACTTGGCTATCACCACATGTGGCAATATTTTTGTATTTACTACGTCGTCATCTGCAATAAATTACTGAACAGATGCATGGCAACACCGAATCTATTTGTTAATTGGTATATGCAGCTTACAGTACTCATTTTCACAAAGATTTTATACCTTTTGTTTTGTATTGACTGATTTGCATCAACTGAAGATACTACACTGTAGGTTCTCACAATTTTCCTTTGGTGTCTTGTGCAGAGTTGTTTCGTTTTCAGCCCGAACAATAAAATCATTTTTTTTTTTCGTGAGAGAAGTTATTTATTTATATTCCACTGCATTTTTAAAAAAAATTTTCTTCTTGAGCAACCTATAGCAAATTTAGTTGTTTTTTTATTGTCTTAGACTGCTTACTGACAGCTGTATGCAAGAAGAGGCGTTTCTGTCTACAATATGCAGTCACAGTTAAATCTCTACTACCACTTCAACTTCTGATACACAACACCCCACATGTGAACCTGGCAGAAACTGAGATGAACCACATAGCTTTCTTGGATGAGTATGACTCTTCAGCTCTTGTGTGTGTGAGCTCAGACATCAAGAAGAATGGAATGGTAAATCACAAGGTGACCTATGATGAGTTTTTGAAGGAACTAACTTCCATTTACTTGACAAAGAGGCAAACAACATGGGGTGACATTCAGTCAAAGATTCATGAAAGTATTGCTAAACTGTTTTACACTGTGGCACCAAGTCTGTCATCTTTTCAAGAAGGAAGTACAGAGAATCTCTGTGCAGTGTACGGTGTAGATGTACTTTTGAAAGACAGCTTAGAGCCTCTTATCATTGGGGTTAATCCGACACCAAGGTTTGACAGTCAGAAGTGTTTCTCTGATGTTCTGGTCACTGCATTTGGGCAAAATGGAGAGTGTTTGGAAAGTGCAAACATCAGCCAGGTTTCTGTGAAAGAGAGATGAAGTGATCCTCTGTTGGCATGATTAAAGTGTGGTGAGATATTGTATATTAACATGGGATTGTAAATAAGTGCAGTCATGATTGGGGCATTATGTAAATACATGTACATGGAATTTTAGTAGATAATCATGTATGCAATAATATTGATCTTACTAGTTTTCTGTTAGAAAGGTCTTTTCTTTGAACATGAAGTTAAGTACTGCATTGGAGGCCTGTAGTGATATATATTATGTTCAATGCATTGACAGATGTAGTCTGATCTCTCCTTTCCACTTTTGCATTCTTGGTTAATGTAAACTTCACTTGCATATCACACGAAGAGACCATCAGACAGTTTGTTGGAGAAAGTGCCAGACATGTCTCATGTGGTTAAAAGAGAGACCTTGTTGGCACTACTCTAACTGAGAAAAATGTTCAAAAATCACTGATTACAAACAATGTACTTGTAGTGTATTGTATATTGTAGCAGTGATCCTGAGTGGTATAGTGTTATAAACTAATGGTCTAACTTTTGACATGATTCTCCTTACAATAATGAATTTGTAAGTTAGAATGCTAGAATTGCCACTCCTTGTACTGTGCCGCCATTAATGTACATGTAACTCTATAGTAAGTTGCAATTTTCAGGACCATGTAGGTGTAGGGTTACTAACAAGAGTTTTTGTAAGATTCACGCAGTTCTACATGTACCCTTGTTTTTTACCAAACAACTGAAAGTTGTCCTTTGAGGCTCTTAGAAGCTGGAAATTTGTTGTCATTAATTAGAATTTGACTTAACATTCTGGAACTGTTTCTCCCTGTGGGGAAAAATTCAAACTTTATTTTAAAAGACACTAAGTACTCCTGATGTAAAATAATTCATGAGATTCTTATTACAAACAGCTAATTTCAAAAACACTATTGGGTTCATGCAAGCAATGCTGTACCTTGATATCATGGATCACTGGTTAAGTTAAGCCTGAAAATGACACTGTTTCAGATTGCAAAGAAATTTAAAAAGCAATTCAAGCTTGCCGTTGAGTATAATCATCTCCTTTTGAACTAGGGTTTACTTTGACCAGCTTGAAAAAAGGAAACTTCCAAATCTTGTTTGGAAGATCCACTATATTGAAAAGAGGGAAAAAAACAACAACAACTTCTGAACACTATATATACCGGTAACTGCACTCATCTCTACTATTACGTACTGTTGAATTTTAGGTGTCTTGGTTTCTCTAGTATCTTTTAGAGTACAAAATTTAATAGGCCTTTCGCAGAAGTCCATCACATGGCCTTGTGAGGTATCAAAAATGGCTGTGGGAAGAAACAGAGACTAAAGAGATCAGTAACAGGTGATAATAAGAATGCCAAATTCACTTGTCTGTTAAATGTGTAGATGCTTGGCTGTCAATTAGGGCCCTAACAGGTAGCATCTGTAACAGTTGAGCATGCTTGACAGGCCCTTGATGTTAAGGGTGAACTAGCCTGTAGTTGATACAATTCACTCATAAAGTAACAAATTTGTTTGTAATTTATCAAGAGTAACAAAGCAAATTGTGACAGTGTTAAGATATCTGGTCTCAAAAAGCAGCAATGCTACGATTTTATTTCTCTGTTTTCTCCATACATCTGTAGTTTCAGCTGAGAAGATATATCAAACTTGACTGCATTTCCAAACATGTTGAAGTTTGCCACAAATACTCCACTTCATAGCGTCTTTGAATCTCTTCTTCGTATTTAGAAATGTGGTCAACAGTTTGTAGTGTTTGATTCTACATTGCGTGAATGTTAATAATGCATGAGTGGTATCACACTCATTCCTAAGGTATTTACTTTTTACCAGGACATTTTTTCTAATGAATTAGGCCATGTGACAGCTTTTTGCTAAGTGTCTATTATAATATTATCTATTCAGTGCTAGGTTGTTTTGAATTCCTATTTTAGTCATAAATTCATCCATGTTGTAGAATATACATATGTACATACAGTGATTAATTTGTGCACAAATGTTTGGAGTGGATTGGAGGGTAGTCAATTAATAATTTATAATTCACAATATTAATTATATTTACATTACACACTTACACATATTGCGTCATTTCATACATACAATATAATATATGTTTTGGATAAAGTTATTTTATATTGACTGCTTATTTACTTAAGGTGTGATATGGATGAACTATGGTAGAATGTTATTGTTATCATTAATAATTTGCAAGATAGGCTAGTATGCTCTTCAGTTAGAAATTATCCAGTATGATATTGAAATTTGGGATGATCATTAAAAGTAGTTTTTCCAGTGACCTTAAGTTTGTAAATTGATCAACTGCCGAGTAGAATGCTTTTAACTTCTCTCAGAAATGCATGTACAGAATACAGAATACAGATTTGATATCCTCCTGGCCAAATTGTTTCAAAACTAGAGCAATCATTGTACATGTATCCATTCTTAATGTCTGCAAAGGTCATTACGCTGTGTACTCATTTACCTGCATAAAATGGTCGTGTTTACTTGCGACATTGGTAAAACAGTCTTGTCGATTTGTTTTCATTATTCCATTTTACTGATTCAGATTTAATTTTGTTGACAAAGCAATTTTGTTAGCATCTTAAAGTGCATATGAAGTGAAAAATAATTTCTGCTTATTTGAAAGACCTTTCAAAATACAGAAGAATGGCTTTTTTCTTTTTGAAATATGTTTTTTCGTTTCAGAGATATTAACATTTTTCTATTATGCAAATTAGATCAGTGATGACGTCATATTGTTTGCAGCTAAAAATTGTAAAATACTGAATAAACAATATCTTTAGAAATATTAAAGCAGTGTTCTTGAAACTTGGCACCATAAATGTGCATCACAAAAGAAACAAAATGACACCCTTAGCACCATTGCCATGACAACAGTTTTGCCACTGGTGTTGTTTTAATAAAAACTGAAAATCCCAGTTTTTGTCTGAAAAACAAGATCCATCTACTCTACACAATCTATCATTGGGAGTTACGACAACATGGGAACTATGTATGTTCCATGTAGGACCCCTTCTCTCACTTGAGAGGTTGAAAATGGAGGATTCGTTTTTTCGACAAAAAAGAGACTGGAGCCGAAAGAGTTTTGTTTCTTTTGTGATGGACAATTATGGTGCCAAGTATCAAGGACAGTGCTTTAATATTTCTAGAGATATTGTTATTCAGTATTTTACAATTTTTAGCTGCAAACAATATGACGTCATCACTGATGTAATTTGCATAATAGAAAAACGTTAATATCTCTGAAACGAAAAAAGATATCTCAAAAAGAAAAATGCCATTCTTCTGTATTTTGGAAGGACTTTCAAATACGTAGAAATTATTTTTCACTTCATATGCACTTTAAGACAGAGGCATTACAGGTGTACATTCATAACCTTGGTATGTTAAGTTTGAGCAGTGATGTTCTTTCACTGTGCTGTGTGCCGTGTGCTGCACTAGTTTGAGTAATATCTTTGATGCTTCTTTTACAGTACTTGATATGTTTGCTTATACATCAAGACTGCCAGATATTATTTTACAACATTCAAAGTTACCAAGTTGATCAATTAAACCACAAATTGATAGTTGACTTTGGGTGGAAAAACCCAAAGAAGTAAAGCTGAAATAAAAAAATCAAGACTGTATGTCATAACAACAAATCGAGAAAAGGGAAACAAAAAGTTTACATGTACATTAAAATCCACATTTAGAAGATTGTTTCTGGCCAAAATGTAATGTTACGGCGCTCCAAGCTGCGACCATTTTGGTTGCCATGGTGAGTGGAAAAATTTTTTGGCAACCAAAATTCTGGCGAAAGTCGCCAATTGGCGACCAACAGATTAACAGAGAAAATTACTTGAAAAATTATCAAGAATAGGACGAATTTAATCAATAGTACGAGCGGCGGCATCACCTGTCTTATCTCTTTTCCCCTCTTGCCGTTCAGAAACTCGACATAAATGCGTAAACTTACTGTAGCAAAGTAAAGTATTGAAAACATGCGTTCGGCACATTAATCCCTCGTGTAATATGTCATGAAGTGTCCTCCCATTCACGTTTCTGTTTTTTGGCGACTGAATTTTTTATGGCGACCATTTTACAATTAAAGGTTGCCAGAGGCGACTCTTTGAAAAAGTGAGCTTGGAGCGCTGTGTTATTAAAATGGTTGTGATAAATATAATTTAGCTTGTTTAT
>JAHPZR010053422.1:0-12566 GCA_019787425.1 Platygyra sinensis | reverse complement strand
TAATCGCAACTCAGGTTTTATTCGTTTGTTTTTTCAAATGTACACTATAAATAAGGCAGTTCACGCATGGTGAGTCTCAATGAACGAGGCCGTTTTTACAATTCGTGGATGATGATGATGACGATGACGACTTATATTAATCTCGGTTGAAAATGGGGGCTTGCTAGGCGTCTAGCAATAAAAAATGCTAATAATCCCCTCGGTACAAACGCCAGGATAGCAGATAAAATATATATGCAGATAAAAATGTATAACTATTTAATATCTTCGTCTTTTGCAGTTCTGCCAATAGAGTTAAAGAGTCAAGTATTGCTGTCTGCAAATATACTCATCTATTTGGGCGCTTATGAGGTTTTTCCCGGAAATTGTTAGTTTAAATCGGATAGTTGAAATATGTTTGGCGCGATAAATTTGCCCTTCTGCCGGAAGGTAGCCAGGCCTTGCAAGCAATTTGGTTTTTATAAAGCACTTAGAGTGACGTCTGTGTACGAAGCAATTCGTGGATGCAAGATGAGATCCGGCAGGTAGACAACAAATCAGCAGTTTAGATATATTCGGTTGGGCGTGGTCTCCTGCATCCAACGTTGTATATCTCCATAATTTATATAGGTGTTGCTTTCGGGGCTGAGCTTCTGGTTGCCTTGGTAATAAAACTCGACACTCCCAAGTGTGGAATATTGGCCAGATATGATGTCGTTGTATAGTTGTTGATAGCAAGAGGCTTAGAAAGCTTAATTACAAAACATACCAAAGTATTAGCCATGGAGCCTAAGGCTAGAGGAGGAAACCGCCAGATTATTGCAGAAAATGGATGTGGGAGGAGGGAATAATTCCTTCACCTTGCTTGATGAATGAAGCGCAAAAGAGAGAGATGGACCAGCATTTAGGCGATAGTGCCATAGTCCTGGATGGGAGAACTCCCGCAATTAAGGACTGGGTCGAGCTACATAAAATCTTAATTTTATCATGTAATCTCTCTTTGTGGGGGTGTCCCCCCCCCCCGCCCCCCCCCCCTTTTTTTTGGGGGGGGGTTTTTTTTTCTCTGTAAGTTTTAAAAACTTAAATACGAGCATATACGTACATAATTTATATGGGGGCTGCTTTGGCCGAACTGTGTTTGCTGGATAATAAAACTTAACATTCCCAAGTGGAATATCTTGGCCACAGGTGTGGCCGTTTATTTAGTCATAGTGGCAAGCTTAAAAAGCTTCAATTACAAACATGCCAAAGTATTAGCCCAGCAAAGGAGAGAGAGAACCGCCAAAGCCCGCCACGAGGAACGAGTGAAAGGGCAGCCTCACCCGAAACCAAAGGAACACACAAGACGAAGGAACATGGGAAGTGATCGCTAGGCTAGCAAGGGCGAGTGAATAAACGATAACAAAGGTGTCCTGAAGTCACCACTAAGAAACATTTCGCTGTGGACATATATAAACCGAAACTGGCCAGGCATTTTTGATATCGCCTTGGGGATCATAAAGATGATGAATCAAATTGCACCTGGTGGTGGCCCTAGGTCACATGGTACCTAAGAACATTAAAACACTTAATTTACATGAACAACCTTGTGTTCCCTGCTTACATAATAATTAATCTGCAACCAAATGGTCTCTGCTTACATGGTACTTAAAAACAATAATATGTAATCTACAACTGTAAATACTGTTTGTAGAGAATTGTGCTTTGTAAATTAAAATTATTAAAAAAAAAAAAATTACAATTAAAAAAAAAAATGTAATCTACAACTGAATGGTCCCTAAAACAATAATCACTAATCTACAAACCTTACTGACTTTCCCAAAATATCTTTTAAATGAAAGCCAAACTAAGGTACATTACGCATAATATTAAATGTGGATTCTGCGTCCGGTCAAGTACCCTCTCGCCATCTGTAAATCTGCTTTTAAGTCAGAAACTGCGCCCGACACAATTTTTTATCACTCGTGCAATAACCATAGTTTATCACCTGTATGACTGCTCCACACTCCGACGGAGAAATTTTGAAACGCAGCTATATTTCTTCTTGTAAGTCCACTGACCGCACTAATCCGTCATGAAAATGGAACTTTTCGACGGTAAACATTTTTGAAAACCGAGTCGTTTTCGAAAACGATGACATCACGATAATCATAACTCCAAAATGAGCTGCGTTATCAGAGTGAAAAACCTGTTTTCAAACTTTTTCAACGTAATGTGAACGGGACCTAAATAGAAACTATTTGTTTAAACCCCAGTCACAGTCTAATACGCATGAACAAGGACGTAAACGTGTTTCGGGTACCGAAGGGTGTAAATTGAAACATTAGTATTAGCGAACCGTACTCCGGTCAACCAAGTTAGAAAGGAAATACAGAATACTTCACGGAAAGTGTGTCCGTATGGTATTTACGCACGAGTTGGTAAGTATTAGAAATCGAACGAGTGAGCGCAGCGAACGAGTAAGATTTCTGATACAAACCAAAGAGTACGTAAATACTATACTGACACACCTTCCGTGATGTATTGTGTTTATTATATCCATGCTGAGATTTAAGCAACAAGCTCATAAAAGATTTAAAAAACGTCCTTCTTTTACGTAAGAAATGCAATGTCCAATAACAAGCACAGAATGTTAAATAAACCTGTAAATTTTAATCAGAGTCAGACTCTTCGACTCTGATTCTTTTCCATTTTAACGGTTGTTTCCGCTGTTTCCGAGATGGTTGGCGAGGTACAGTAACCGTGTTTACAGAAATGGTAAACAGGCCGCCATTTACAACTGCTCCCGGAAAAAAAATCATTAGGATTCTTCTCGTGTTTGCAGCGGCAGTCCCGCTAGTTGAAGAAATTGCAATTGTAGTTTTTTTTGTTTGAGATGTGCTGCTCAATGTACCTGACATATTTCTTTGCTTGTTTAGGCTTAAGACACTGCAGTTTTATATGCTTTGCACGTTTCTGTGTTCACTTAACTACATGATATGTGTTGGCGGAATATCGTTGTCATTAAGGAATCACTGATATGTTTGGTGAGTCGCTCGTTGTTGAGGATTGCTTTTCTCTCGTGTTTCTGTTCTTTATGCTTTCAACATGTTCCTCTACCAAAGTTGCATACGCAATACGCAACAAATCTCTTCTCACTCATTTTTTCGACGAAATTCGTCTTTGAAATCAGTCCGTAGAGCGAATTTGTATAATTTTGCGAACGGCTTAAAAAGTGAAATGCTACCAGTTGGGCGGCATGAATGACAATCGATGAGATACGGCTCACACTTAACGAAACGATACGCGGCACCTGATTGGACGCATCGTTTTCTCCACACGTGAAAAAAGCGATACGCGACATTTGAGTAAAAGTAAAATCCATCATTCTCAAAACTTTAAATTACTTCAAAATGATCCCGATACTGGCAGAATCTTTTCGCAACCGCCATTAATTTCATTTAAACGCGACAAAAACATAGGTAACTTTTTAGTCAGAGGTTCTTTCCAAACGAGTGAAAAACCCGGTACTTTTAAATGTGCACGCGCACGATGCAAAACATGTCCTTTCATTTGTCACGTTGAGAAATTGTCGGGGCCCAAGCGATCTATTAAAATCACTGATCATTTTACCTGTACCTCAGCCAATGTCATCTACTGTATAACTTGCACTCTCTGCAAAAAGTTATATATCGGCGAAACAGGTAGACGACTAGGCGACCGATTCCGAGAACATCTTTGCGACGTTACGAAAGACGACAAAAACGCATCTAAACCGGTCGCTAGACACTTTAATCTGCCGAATCATTCAAAGCAACATATGGCGGTCTGTGGCCTCTCCCTACATCAAGGAAACACAGAAAGCCGCAAAACTCTAGAACAAAAATTTATTTTTCAAATCGGCACTCTCAATCCTCACAGTATCAACGAACGCTTTTCATTCAACTAATTTATTCTGTTGTTTTTTCACGTTGCCAGGCACCAACCAATAGCGTAGCTCCATATTTCTCTATATAAACCACACACAACCCACAATTTCTCGATTCGCTCCGACGAAGGGCTAGCGCTCGAAACGTCAGCTTTCGAATCTCTTTACGGTGGCCAATTCACATTATCAACTCAGTTGATAAAACCAAATTATCCTGTAATACTCCCACCGACGCAGCACCATAGTTTCTTTAGAAACTTACCCCCTTTTTTCGCTACTTAGACTGGCTTGTGAATGGAAATTTATTTCGCTCCTTTTCGGTGAGTAATAATAACTTTATTCGGAAATTTTCTTGGGCTGTTGTAACCACAAAGGAATTATGCTCGATGGAACAAAGATGGTTTGATAATACTCTATTTATTTGCGAGCTGTATATTTTTAATCTGCACACAGCTGCCTTTTCGATAATGGTTTTCTTGCAAAGGCGTAAAAGCATACGCGACAATCTCGAAAGGTGGTATGGGTAATGGTTTAGAGTTGCTTGTCTGAAGATCAAGGTGTCTCAGTGTGACAGAAAGAAACAACCCTAACACGTGTACAAAGGAACGCCAAACTGCTACTACTCATAGTACCAATCAGTAAGCTTTTACGCTTAACAGCGTACGTGGGACAACCTTTGCCGAAGCAGCTGTATTTCAGACGTCTTGTATTCTGTTGTGCGGTGGTTTATTTGCTTCTAAGGTGTGACTGAAAAACAAAAGTAAGACCAAAAGCAGGAGGTTAAAGAGGTATGCAATGTTTACAAGTTAGTTCCTAAAATTTTTGTTTCATTCGCCTTGTCTTGTTACAAAAGATTACATAAAACTTTAGAGGCTTCGCTGCATAAAATTTACACAAGTTGTAAAACACAGAGATAATTACAGCAAGCTTAAATACTATAGCCTTAATTGGGTGTGAAAAATTTTAAAACCGCAGTCTTCGTGTTTGCATGTTGGATTTCCCAGCATTTTCAAGTCATATTCTTTGAAGACATAACTCGGCGTCTGTAGTCTAAATTCTGGTAAATTTATGGAAAGCTAATGTATAAGCAATATGTTAGATAATGGGTAACCAATAACGCATATAGATGCATATACATGGTGGAAAATCTTAAATGATGAACCAGAGACCTGCTGACAGTGGAAAAAAATAGGAAAGTACTTTAGTTTTCTTTTTAGTACATTTGAATGGGAGACTACTTTCAGTGACCACCTTGTCTACATTTTTTCATTATAAAAGCGCGACTTTGCGGAGAGAAAGCGTCATGCTAAACACAAATTGATTACAAACGTTTAAAGTCCTTGTGAAACTTGGTAATTGGTGAAACATTTCAGTGGCTTTTTGGCTCTTAAACCCTCATCGCACTAAAGTGTTTTATACATCGGTCTCAAATTTCTTGGGACAGTTAATAGGGCTGTGCTCTTTCAGTGTACAGAACCAATGTTTTTGCAGGAGCCCCATCAGAAACGGTATTGCTTATACTAACGAGGGAAGTATTGAAAACATAGATTCTCCTATAGTCAATAAGTTTAATGGGAAGAATGTTTTAAACACCGTGCAATCTTGTTTAGTGGAAGGTTGGCGCTAAAAGGCACACTCTGGTTAGCTTAAATACTGAACTGTCTTAAAAATGTTTAGTTCTCGATAACATATTGCTTTCTGTTGCAAGAACTTTTGTTTTCCTGGAAACCATTTTAATCAGGCACACGATCTATGTTCGCCCAAACGCTCGGGCTTCCCGAGCCAAAACAATCATCCAACGCCGATTACGATGATGGCAATAGGCCTTTAACTGAGCTGAACGAATATTCAAGGATATATCTAAGCGTTATTCACTGAAAGCGAAGATGACATTGACGAGGTAAAGATCGATCTGATAAAGATTCACCAATGTTAGCTAAGCCTGGGGCGAATAATTGTTTTAGTATCTTTTTCAGAGGTAAAAAAGAGAAAGCGTCATGCTAAACACAAATTAATTACAAACGTTTAAAGTCCTTGTGAAACTTGGTAATTGGTGAAATATTTGGCTCTTTGGCTCTTAAAACCTGACTTCATTCAGGTCTCGTTCAATAGTCACTTGCCCTCAACCAGGTCTCCGGATAATACTGAAGGCGGGAGATGTCAAGCATATCAAGCTAGGCCAGAGAAATTTTAAAAGGAAGCTTTCCTTCTGCGGTTAGGCCTACAATTGACACTGGCGCCAGGAAAACGGAAGTTTTTGAAAAAGTCTCTCTTCAAACTGAAGTAATTTGAAAAAACTGGCTTTGCGTCTTAGTGTGGGTGGAGAACATTTTATTGAAAACGGAGCTTCTCGAAAACGATGACGTCGCGACGATGATGTGATTTTTCTGCTCGGGTTTTCCTCCAACACAAATCCAACTTATTTTTTTATTTTTTTTTAACAACAAATAAACTTTATTAATAATTAACACTTAAAACTGAGAACATGTACAACTCGCATATAGCGTAAGCTAGTCGAGGCGAGTTGGGCAGGGAGAAAAAAATAAAAATAAAAATAAACCAATTTGTAAGCTTCAAATAAAAGACTATGAACCATGACAGGAATAAACTTATGACCGTTGATTGTTGCGTTTTTAAATTCCTCTAGCGCAGTGTGGACGGAAAACATATGATACGTTTTGAGTTTAAAAGCGCCGTTTTCATTGAAATTTCCTCGGCGTAGGGTGGTGGAGGCTTCAGAAAAATACATTTCGGGAATTCAATCTGACCTGTCGGCGATCAATCTGCATTCAATGACACTACTGTGTCTACGATTCTTAAATGCACTGAATAGGAGTTTTTGAAACAGTTCTGGTTCAAGGTCGACAGTAGTCACTTTGAAAATCCCCCCTGCTCTCAAATATCCTGGGTCTGTCGAATAAATGAATTCGAAAATTTTATCTAGCAACTGACTGCCATTTAACTTGCCAAAATGGCAGATGGTGGCGAGCTTAGTAACCAAACTTATAAATATTATTTTTCACCGCAGTTAATTTCCAATTTAAGCAATTGGAAAGAAGAAGCCGGTCTGAAAAAATCAGGGCTTTAACGAGATTCGTGACCTCCGCGATACCGGTGCGATGCTCTACCAACTGAGCGATAAAGCCACACATTGGGAGCGAGATCAATTTATTGAGTTCATATCTTCCGTGAAATGATGTGAAGTACATATGAAATAATTCATATTTGAACTGCGGTTGTAGATGAAAGTGAGGAATGATCATCGCAGTTAATTTTCCATTTAAACAATTGGAAAGAAGAAGCCTGAAAAATCAGGGCTTCATCGTTGCAGCCGAACTTTTCGACCAATCGTAATGTCCAATTCAAATATTCACGTCTGGATATTGCATGCACTCATACTATAGATCCTGGTATCCAGCCACAGCAACTTTTATGAGCTAGTATGTTTGCGGTGTTTATATTTCAAAAATCAGTGCCATTTTTTAAAGAATAATGCGTCGTTTCTTAATAGATGTGTTAGAGTAATCCAGAGGGGACTAAGAGCGTGGTTCAGCGGCTTTTGCTGAATTATAGAAGCAAACTCAAGAAATACTCCAGTGTTCAACAATGGATTAGGCTCCGTTTTACGACTGAGGAGCTCAGTAATCGATTTGCACCATGAAAACAGGAATTAACCGGAGACTCCGAAGAATTAAAGATCATTTCCAGTCCCTACTGCGCAGTCTCGGGAGGCGCGGTAGCCTCATGGTTAGCGCGCTCGACTCCGGAGCGAGCGCTCCGGATTTGAAGCCCTGGCCGGGACATTGTGTTGTGTTCTTGGGCAAGACATCTAACTCTCACGGTGCCTCTCTCCACCCAGGTGTATAAATGGGTACCGGCGAATTTAATGTTGGGGTTAACCCTGCGATGGACTAGCATCCCATCCAGGGGGGAGTAGAAATACTCCCAGTCGCTTCATGCTACAGAAACGGGATAAGCTCCGGCCTGATATGGGTCATTGGCCCGAATGCAGACTTTACCTTTACCTACTGCGCTGTCTCAGCACCCTATGTTTACGAGTCTCACTCGATGAAATGCGAATCGATATTCAAATTCAAATTCTTTTTCCAACATGTACAGCTTCATTGAAATTTACACCTGCGAAGTTGTTTCATCAAGGGATATGAGAAGCCGGTAAAGAAGCATCAAGCTTCGCATCCATATCATGGCGGTTGACAAGAAACTCAGTTAACTTCATGTAAGTAGTGGCGAAAAGTTACAATTTGTCGGATGTCTCATATGAAACACACACACACAAAAAAACGTAAACAAAATCTCGAGAGTGCGCAGTGCGGACTGGATGTCATCTTTAAGTATCTGGTTTTCTAATGGGTAATGCTGCAACAGGTTGCTTAATAAGAGGGGTGGCTTATAGCTATTTCCAGAAAATTTGTTTTCAATGACTTCTGTCAGTGAAATGAAAAAAGCCATTTATAATACTACTGAAAGAACAAAGTACGAAAGCCAATGAAATGAACAAACCTTCCTGATCCAGTTATAGCTTCTAAAAGTGAATCACACCTAAAACGAAACTTCAATTCAACATCTTATTTTTACAGTTTAAAAGACAAAAATAATCGGTCCTGGCTAAACAATTTCTACATACTTTAACTGAACCCTATTAGACGAATCATCGATGTTCCATTGAAAGAACAAGAACCACTTTTCTCTCGCAAGAACGCACTGCGCTAAATGGCAGTAGAATAAGACGTTATTGATGTCGTTCATTACTGGGAATGTCAAAAGAGTAGTTTATTGAGTTAAAAAATTCTCCTCTAACAAAAATTTGCATGTAATAATTATCAGAATAATATAACGCTCTGGTCAAAATGTGCCATTACGTTTAGTCTGTTCTCAGAACATACATCCGCTCCATTTGATCATGATGTTTCTCACGACACTAAACAACACGAAATTTGGTTTTTGCGTTTTCGTGCGAGTAATTACAAGCAGGTGAGATTCCATGCTTCTTGTAGGTGTTAAGTGTTTAAGAGAAGAGGAGCGGGATTAAAGTAATTTGTATTATTGTTCACTGAGTGGTCCACTCATAAATGTCTTGCGAATATCTTTACGTTAGAAAAAGTATCTAAAGGGGTCATTTTGAAGACTTACTTAGGTCCTGAAGAAGTGCCGCTATTTATTGCCTAATCCAAGAAAAAACAGGCCTAATTGCTGTTTTTTTCAGTAAATGTTTTGTATAAGAGGACATTTTACAAGATTGTTTATTTACGAAGTAGTCCTATTTTAGCGGTTAAAGTCACGACATTCTTTTTTTACGCATGATTTATATATTCCGACAGGCAAGGAATACATAGTGAATGAATTTCTTTGTATAATACTTTCGGGTACCGTTGTACTCTTGTTCTGGTAGCAAAGTCTGAATTTTGTTATGTATATTTAGCTCTTGAGTGGAGATAACAATTTTAACTTCTTTCCCCAAGCATGGACGATCATTTATCGTGATAGACGTGGATTTCAAAACAAACGGTATGAGATATCTTCCTGTCATTAATATTTTATGTTTTGTAAATCTAAGATCGGAGAGGACCTGAAAGGCCCAGATCGCACTTGATACAATGTAATGTTTCTCTTACGGATGCAATTTACATTGTTTGATAATATTATCAATGAGGTTTTGCTTTTATTAATATAGTCATGGAAAATTCAGTCGGTGTCCAAAATAATTCAACAAAACACCAGAGAAAAAACCGGCAGAAGTCCACCATCCACCATCCATCATCCACCATCCACCATCCAGTCCAGTCCAATTGGATCGGTTCCTAATTTTACTAAATCCTCATTAAATTTTGATAATTTATCTTGAGATCGGTTAAAATGTTCAGCGAATTGCTTTCTGATATCACTTTTTGACAAAGCTGTCGGAGAAGTTACTTCCAGTGCCAGACTGAGCTAGCTAGATTTACAATTAAGATCAAGATTTTAATTTTGCCACTCGGCAACTTTACACAAAATATATCAAGAAGGTAAGTTAGCTTGTTTGTGGGTCGCTTGTGGCAAGAAAGAGTTTTCTCGAAGAAACCTTTTTTTGTCCACGCATTTTTGAGTCTAAGCAAAAGATAAACGGTGATTTGAGACGCTTAATAACATTTTCGTTCGTGGCTAAAACTTCTTGCTTTTACTTGCTGTGCAAAACAAACCACGATGCTAGCATGAAAACTTTAAAATTTTGAAAGAATTTCGCAACTGGCGAAAGCCTAAATTCGACTGGACACCGCAGGGAATAGAGCATTTAATAATTTACGTCTCACTAAATTAGAGGAAAATAAAATAAGATATCATTTTGAAGAGTATTGCGGTGCGGGACTCTTCAAAATGACAGACAGACACAAGACGGATACATACTACCGGCCAATGAATTCACAAAGATAACTCGCTAAGGTGTTCAATTTACATTATTTCTAAATATTTAGTGATTCTATTGACAACCAAAAAGCGACGTCAGCTTAAAATTGAAAACCAGAATCAACATAAGTACGTACTTGCAACATATGTATTTTCATTTTCAGTTTACCCTCAGATATTCGTTTCTTTTATAATTCGTAGTTGCATTACAGTCCATGTTATTATGAGATTGGCACCTCCAATATTTGATGAGCTTTTTTGCCACCAGGTCTTCTAAAATACGACTGTTCGTAAAATGTTTGATCTGAAGTTAAAATATATCAGTAGTAAGGCCCTTCCAAAACGGTGCATTTACCTATACCAAACAACTTTTTTTTTCATCTTTTATTTTATTACATTGAAAGAACAATTACTCTGATGTCACAGTCTTTCTTTATGGAACAAAACAGTACAATCTGTCTGAAAGAAAATGAAAACTTTTAACATAAAAAACCCTCAATGTTTCCGCCGATCGCTTTAAATGAACTTTGCGGGAGGTTTTCAAAACCAAATATTATCGGTTCCCCGCCAATCCATTCCTTAACTTATTAGTATCTTCCGAAGGCAAGTGTCTGCCCATTATTTTATTTGACGCTGTTTTTGCATGGAATTCACTCATCATTTTTTTGCATTTAGTTAGTTATTTAAGAAAAAAACCAAACAAATAGAAAAATAACACAGGCAAACTGCTGTGCCTCCTTCCGCTACACTCCAGCCGAGGTTTTCAAGACAATTGTCAGCCGAATATGTTAACACCGTTATTACAGGTAATTTCGTAACTCATTTTTGTTGTATAGATATTAAAGTTTTGTTTTCTTAAGATTTGGGCAAAGTGCTTTACTTTCTTCCGCTTTACTACAGTAACCAAAAAAAAAGTTTACCCAAATATAAATATATTATCAATTTTTCTTGCTTCATTAGAATATGCACATTTTAAGTCTCTCAATATCCTGGCAATATTTACTGCTGAAAACGATTTAAAATTACCTTTTCGCTTTTAAGAGGAATGTTACTTCATTTTACGGCTAGCAATATTAATTTGCTTGCCTGTAAGCAAGACTTTTGAGTTTCTTGGGTACTTGAATCAAATGATTGTTAGATGCATTGTTTTGTTTCGCGTTATCGGATGTCGAAAAATATTCAAAGTTTGAGCAATCATCAAAATTATCATTCTGTACATCAGTTTTTGTTGAAAAGTATCTGCGAAAGATCTGGCAGACCACAATTTTCATGTAAAATCTCGGTTGATCGATTTGATAAGCTAAGATAAAACCAAAATTGGCTTCCATGGGAAACTGAATAAGCCATTCAGTCGAGACCTTTATTTACCTCCACACAAGCAAATACACATAATTGCGGTTCACTTATCAAATTTATTTTAAGTTTGCCTGATGGAGAACTCTGAAGTATTGAAGTACTCGATAATATTAAAGTGTGTGGAGACCTTTAAATGGTTCAGTTGTGGTACAACATTTAGGTTGTCTTTTCTACTAAAACTCTTTTAAGTTGACTTCAGGTCCCGTATATCAAAATATACCCTGTGAGAAGTTCCCGCTTCTATTTCTGCTCGGTGGGAGACGAGACTGAACTTCTGTTCGCAACTGCGCTCGAAGAACTATGTCGCATCGTGTGTCTGGCTTTTTCATTAAAAACGTTCACACGCAATTAATTTTTTAGTTCTTTTGGATTCAATTATAGTGAATTACGGCTTAAACTCCGACTTTTTCACCATTTATTTGCCAGAGAAACTGCAGAAATTTGATTAATTAAGCTTTACAAAGCACCGCGTGAAAACGAAAGCAGGAGCCGAATTAAACCAAAGTTGGCTTCATTAAACCTGGCTGAAGCTCCGCGTGCAACCCTCACATGATGCTCCTTTGATAACGACTGGCTTGTGAAGATGAAGCTATAGTTTCTTGAGAAAGCTATATTGCTGCTTTCTTCCTTTATTTGTTCTGATGCAAAAGTACAACAAAGAGTCATCAAAAGTAAGCTTTCAAAGCATTTTTGTGCAATCTTGAGGCGTAACCAGCGTTGTTAAACAACTCCTCAGTTAAAACCAAAAATTGTACGAGAAAAGACTACGCATCAATATTGATATTAATCTTACTTGTACAAATTCTTCACCTGAAACACTCGAATCAGTCGCGTGTGAATCTTTGACCGCGATTTTGATTATTTCTAAGCAATTTTGTGCAATTTTGCTGCTTAACCAGCGTTGCCAAATAGCTTTGTCCTC
>JAHPZR010053421.1:0-22500 GCA_019787425.1 Platygyra sinensis | reverse complement strand
TCAGCCAATCAGAATCGAGTAATTTTTTCATGTGTAATATTATTGGTAATATCCGAATTTAATAAAAGGCCAACAACACATTTGACTTGTTGCGATATTTGCACAAATATTTTTAAACTCATAGCTAGGTAAGAGAACGGATTCACCGATTTGTGTCAGTAAGATGCTCTGATTTTCCCAGTTTAGTAGCTTTGCGAGCGGCCAAATTTAATTCGCAGTGTTTGTCATCGATTTGAATATCATGCAGAATGGTGAGTCAAGGTGCCAGAGGCAAACGACGATCGCGGACATAGAAAAAAGTTAAAGAAAGAAAAAAAAACCTTCACAAGCTATTGCACGTGTCAAACTTCGCATGCAAGTCGACAGATTACGTCAAAGATCAGTAAAAACATGTCCGGGCCACTCGGTGATGTTATCGAGAGTTTACTATACGACGGGGATACAAGATAGTCTGCAGAAACAAACTTACACGTAATGGACAAAGAAAAGTGTACTTACTAGTGTCGTTCCACATATTCGATTCTCTTGTCGGCAGAGTTCTTGTAAAACTCATAGAATGTTCGGGAAAGCACTTTTCCCCGGGAGGAATTTTGGCGCGAAACTCGAACTGAAGGACCAAAGCGATTGCGCATGATTGCGATCTTGCGCATTAGGACAAGAGTAGGACAGCTGACCAGACAAGAGGCTCAGGCTGGAAAATAGGTCCGCACAGACTCCGCAGAACCTACATCTCATTTTGTTGCTTAAATGTCAGTAGCTATAATTACTGTAATAACCGATCATGCCTTAAGCCCTGCAGTGTAATTAGTTAAATAGTGATGTATAGTGTTGTTTGTGTCTTGTATCTTCAATAAAAAAAGAAAGCTATAATTACTGTTTATCTTCACGACTCTTGATGCACGCCCCCGGGTGCACGCCACGGGGATGGGTTTGGAACTGTAAGCCTGGGCGTTAAAAGACAACAACAAAAAAATACCACTCAGGTCAGGCTATATTTTATGAGGAGTGTGCAACAAGATGTACAAAATCCACTACCAAACAATGCAGGCACACCAACCTCTAGTGGTCAGAGGTGACTACAAGAAATCCAGACTTTCAAATAAAAATAAGTTCAAGAGCTGAGATGGATGCATGAGAACTGTCAATCCTCGTGAACCTGTGCCATAACAACACATGTACATTTCATATTAACTGGAAAATATTTATACCGTCACTTACAGTTGATTTCCGCCGAATAAAATTACATTTTTCTTTCGGCGGCTTGTCCCGCAGACATTGAAGAGAAAAATCCAAGGTTAATTAGTAGGCCATTGGAGTCAGAATGGTTTTTGAGGTCAAGAAGGCTGGATAATTGGCTATGCAAGTTATATTTTTTGGTATTTATGAGGTCAATAAAAAAGAACAATTATTATGCGAGGAAAAAAAAAAACAGTTTTATGGTGGGACTCAGGAGCTAGGTAATCCAGAGCGGGCAAGACAGCGTCATCTTGCTCTATCGGGTAGCAAACCACAGCACAGGATTCGGTTCATCTGGTCCGCTCATGGAGCTAGTTTTTATTTTTGATGTACCTTTTTTTCATATCTACAAACTAGTCTGCAGATTTCCTTTCTTTTTCAAGATACACTAGTTAAGTATGAACCCAGGAGAGAACTTGAAATCGTTTCAAATGTCGGGTCTTTCTGCAGGCACCGGAAAGTTTTTGTAAATACCGCATTTATATAGCGCTTCATCCTGACGCTCAAAGCGCTTTACAACACTTTGTGTGGGACTTTGCCAGACTGCTTATTTAGGCGCAAAATTCAGTCTTATAAGAGAGAATAGTAGGTTACACAGGTGCCCCCAGAACAGAATAAGTAATAAACCATCACACCGGGGACAACGCCCCCTACTCTTTTCGAACAGTGTGTGGGTTCTTTAATGTCCCACACCAGTACTGTGAAACGTGGCCTACTGTTTATCGTCCCTAACCGAGATGACTTGAAAGTCTAACTATTTGCAAATGTCATTACAAAGGCAGCACTTTCTCCTCAGTTATTTTTAAGACCCTGAGTGTTGGTCCATGTTTGTAACTTGGGATTAGTCTTTATTTGGAGTTTTGTTTCCTGGCTTTTATTTCTTTTGTTTTACGTAAGCTTACGTAATCTGAGCTCCGGTATTTAAGGAAGGAACCCAATTGTTTTAGCGTAGATAACCATAAACCGCCCCTTATTTCTGCGATCAGATTTTTTACGGTAACTGCAGAAATTCACGCGCGCTCATTGGCTAATTTTTATTGTCCATATGCGGACATACACATGAATTTAAAATTCATGCGACGCGTCAGCGAGCGAGAGCCGACAATCCGACAATGTGTTATCGTAAAAAACAAATTGATGTCAGTTTTTAATGCGTCTGTCCTGTTATTGATAATGAATTTCGTCATCACATTGTCAAAGTAGTCTGCGGATCCACTCGGCTATCGCCTCGTGGATCCACAGCTACTTTGACAATGTGATGACGAAATTCATGATCAATAACAGGACAGACGCATAAAAAACTGACGTCAATTTGTTAAGTATACAATATGACAATTTTCAAGTCTAGCCACTACAATAAAATACACGTACTGTCGTCAAATAGATTATTTATTTTATACATTCAAGGAAACGAATTAAATTGGCTTTGCAAAAGCACTCTTTCATTACAAAATACTTTGACTTGGTTAAGGATCTTATCCACACAATGCGCTGTGGGAAAAAGATGGCGGCTGGTACATTTACTAATACTTCTTAGCACTGGGAAACTTATTCAACGCTCATAAAAACGTGCAGAACGCTCTAAAGCCAAGAATAAACAATGTTGTTAGCACAGTGAAAAATACTGGCTTGTACTTTATGGGCTGTATGTTAGGCGCGCATGGTATTGTGGTAAAATGTACAGCCGCCATCTTTTTTTCTACGGAGAATTAAGATTCGCTCTCAGCTGACACAAGTCTAAACTGGTAGCTGGTAACGCAATGTCAAGTTTTCTCCTGATGTGTAAAGGGAAACTCCTTGAAAAGTTTTTCTTAACCGAAGTTAGATTTTACATGACGACTGGTAAAAAGTTTGTAATGCAATGTTCACGCAAATAATTCCCTTCCCAAAACTACACAAAAGTTAAAAAGTCATGTCTTTGTTATACTAGTTCCTTACATAGAATACAGCTTCGCAAAATGTATTGTAAGCGAAAGTAAGTCAGTTAAGCAAAATTCTCAAATTTCAAATGTAAAGGCACTATCTATGTACCACGCGAGCAAAATTTTGGGCGACTATTCCAAAGAAAACCTCACAACTTTTTTAAACCCCTGAGAAATTGCTTGGATGGCATTGGTGGAATTACGAAAGACGCACTGTGTAACACAGCATCTGCTTATCAAACATGTTGACATCCGTCAACCTTGCACACAAGCTGGCCTTGATGCTAATATTTATATTCACGGGGTACACGGCCTGAGCTCACAAACTCTTACTTGAGTAAACGATTACTAATTTAGGTAAATGATTAAAAATCAAACAACGTAAATTGAAAGCGCAAAGAAATTTGTGTGCAAATCAAAGACTATACACACTTGTCCTATTGGTATGAAGGTCTTCCAAACTTAAGCTTTGCATCGTGAAGTTCTCAGTTTACAAAGCAAGGTCCTGAGAGAGAGAGTCACGACGGCCGAGAGAGCACTGAGCATGAGGTTCAGTCGTTTCAGTCTGTACAGACACATTGCACAGTTTGCACGCAGTCTACTCACACTCTGGTTAAAAAACACTCTAAAACTTTCTATTATCTAAAGAATAAACTACTCCGTTTCCATAGGTTGTTCAAGCTGCTGCTGTTGTTCACCAGGAGCACTGGTCTCTATTTCACTTCCCAAGTCCGAGGTCTGAGTAATACTGCTTGTAGCCTGGAGTGCAGTTTGAGCCTCCAGTACTTGTTGTTCGCCAGAAGCGACAGCGGCAGCAGCCACTTGAGCCTGCATGAGCTGCTGATCAGCGGTAGCTATCAACAGGTGAGGGTGTGACTGTGCAGCAGCCATGGCGGCCAAGATCTCGGCGGGAACTGTTATCCCCAGGGTATCAGACGCCTCTACTGTTACGTGACCAGTCTGCATGGCTTCGCCGATCGCGGCCTGTACATCGGCGCTGGTGACAGTCGTGCCATCGGTCACCTCCATAATGTGCACCTGCCCGGGCTGGATACCTACAGCCTCTCCAACCGGTACCTCAGCACCCGAGGTGGGTATGTCCACTACTTGTGGCATGGTGGTGCTAACCACCGTCTCGACCACGGATTGGGCCACGTCGCTGGCAGAGATACCGGCACTGACCGCAGCTTGGGTGACAGGGTCCACAAGCATAGAGGCCCGGACAGTATGATGGCCGTCTTGCAAGTGCTACAATGGAAGAACAGTGGTTGTTACTTAGATTTATATAATGTATCTCTGCGCGAGAAACGGCGAGAAATGCAGGAATCTTAAAGAAGTTTGGGGTTTCTGAATGGTACGAGACTTCCGCGTACGTTCCGGCGTGTCATTTTGGCTATCATTAATGATGTCTTGGAAAGGAATTCTATAAACTTCACAAAGAGTGAAATTCCCGTAACGAGGCTACTAAGACAATGAAAGTAAATCATTCAATGTTAAACACAAGAAGACCACGAAATTTTAATTCAATTCCAAGCTGAAACGTATTTCTCTGAAAATTCATTGACTCAAACGACTGAAGTTGTAGTGAGTGAGGCAATACTCCAAGCTGTTTTTTTTTTCTGAGCTGATTGGGTCCCCGCCGAATAAGAGGCCCTACAAAATTTAGGTTATTATAGCGGAATTGTTACAACTCATAAAACGTATCCAAATTTTTTAGTTTCTCTTACAAAGAGCAATTGTCAAGAGCAATCTTCAACTTTTATCGAATTTTCGCAATCGTATCGACATTCTTCCAAAGAGAATAACAGAAACTGTATGACTAAACAGTAAGAAGAATTTTCGTGTACACGCCAACGAATGTTCAGGACAAGAACGCCAACCTGCTGCATAACAGCATCATCTTCACTGTGAGTGGTTTCTTCAACAGCCACAACACGTGGGGTGTCATCTCCCTCGGCAGCGGCTGCTACCACCGCTTCACTGACGGCTACCAGAGCCTCGGCTAACTGTACCTCAGCCTCAGTCCCCAGGTGACTAATATTTACTGTGGACATGGTCTGCTCCGACAAAGCCTAATTAAGAAAGTAGAAAAACAAAATATTAGTGCAGTAGTGTAGTAGCGTATACAATGATCTTTAAGATTAACGGATTGTATCGAGCAGCAGTATTTGGACAGTCTACATGTAAAGATCAAGTGTTGATTGCCGGTAGTCGTTCCTCTTTTTGCTGGTGAGCGCACGAGGATTCTCTGTTTCTCTGTTCGTTTCTTCAATTGCTTCTTTCTGCTGAAGATGGAGCAGTCCGATATTTCTTTTTACGATAAGGAAAGATGTCGCAACCACGCCATGAGGTGAGCAAATCCGATGACAAATTTTCAATCAGATGTACATGCAGTGTAAAGTAAAAAGACAACTGTCTGCTTTCCAGGGTTTAAATTTAAAGGAAACATGCAAACGTCCCAGTTCTTTCAGTGATCAACATCCAGTTTCCGTTATGTATGTGACGGGAATAAAGAAATTGATAAAAGAAAAGCAATTCTGGGAAAACGCAAATCCCTCTCACCTATCTAATAGTTCAAGATACGCAACTAAGCAAACCACATTGAATTTTTTTGGTTTGGTTGTGTTCGTTTATTAACATGTTTTTGGTCAGAAACTTAAGCCATACAATGTACCTGCACTACAGATGTGCATGAAGCCCCATGTGATCGTTCATCCATGATCTCGGTGTCAGACTGCTCGTCCTTTTTGCTGCGGATCCTGACCTGCCCGTCACCCTTGTTGTGCACCTTCATGTGATAGCGGAGAGAGGCCTTGCGAGAAAAGTCCTTATCGCAGATCTCGCACTTGAACGGTTTCTCACCAGTGTGGATCCTGAGATGGTTGTTAAAATGGCTCCTGTGGTTGAACTCGCGGCCACACTGCTCGCATTTAAAAGGCCGCTCACCTAAATCAAATATGATGAACACAGAAGTTAAACACATGAACAGCCTTCCTAGCAACATTTCGCTACTAGAACAAAGACATGGCCCCTCTTTGGTATGCTACTTTGAGTATTATTAAGTTGTCATGCACTGTTTAACAATCAAGGATTAAGTTTCTCTCCCTCGATTAGAGCTGCATGTACGAAGAAAGGATATTGAGGGGAGTGAAGAGGAAGAAACGAAGAAAAGTGAAAGAATTAGGGGTGAAACAACAGGATACATCAAGAAACTGTTACATACCTGTGTGGGTTCGGATGTGTTCCTTCAGTGTGCTAAAGCGAGTGAACATCTTCTCACACTCGCCACACTTGTATGGTTTATCCTCGCTGTGCACTGGCAAGTGAACTTTGAGATCAGTAGACCGTGCAAAACGCCTTCCACACTCAGGGCACTCAAATGGCTTCTCCCCTGAAACAAGCAAAACAAAGCTTTTTGTAGAGGGAAAACACTAGTCTACACATGGTATGAGGTACTGCAAGCTACAAGGAGGCAAGGTAATCCTGTTTTCCCTTTTTGCAGAAGCCTTCAACAGACAGCAAAGCAATCAACCATACCAGAATGCACAATTGCATGACGCTTGAATGTGATAGTGGATATGAACTCCTTGTCACAGAGGTCGCATTTGAACGGCTTCACCCCAGTATGTCGCCCCATGTGAGACTGCAGCTCAAGCTGGGTACGGAATGTCTTGTCACACTCATCACATTTGAAGGGTTTGTCTCCAGTATGTACTGCCTGCAAAATCAAAATACGCCACCTCAGTGTTACTCGTTAGCTAGTCTCAGCACGTCAATGATAATCATCTCCAATGTCTCTGCGATGTCATAACCAATATTTAATTTCATTGGCACCCTTAAAATCTAAAAGGCTAAAAAAACCATCTTAAACACCCTTTTCTGGATGGGCCATCCCTTTGTGAAAATTCGTTATTCCACTTGCCTGATGAGACTTGAGTCCAGTCTGAATAGCAAAGCCTTTACCACACACATCACAGACGTAGGGCTTTTCTCCAGTGTGAGTCCTTATATGATCCCTCAATCGAGCTGGTCGAGTGAACTGCTTTGGACACATATCGCACTTGTAAGGCTTGTCACCACTGTGGGTGAATTTGTGCTTCACAAGGTCAAATGACTGGATGCAGGCAAAGTCACACTGGTCACATTTGAAAGGTTTCTCACCTGAAATAAAAATTAGCTCCACGGTATCAGGATAGGGTTTGTAATTATTTCCAATCAAAAGTTCGATAGTCACGAAGAATCAGTTGAATGATTGCATCAATCAGTTTGATTTCCAAGTCTGAATCATAAAACTGGAGCTGCTCTCGATTAGCAAACGATAATTAGTTTTATGTGGAATACCTTGGCTTATTTGACTTCAATATTTTCTGAAGATGTACCATAACAAGGATGGTACAGTACTTGTATACAGTGTATATGCGTGCCTCACCTGTGTGAATACGATAATGTCGTTTGAGATCGTCATAGCGGATAAAGGCTTTCTCACATTGATCACATTTGTGAGGCTTTTCCCCAGTGTGCCTGAAAGCATGACGTGACAGCTCTGCAGGTGTCTTGAAAGCCTTGTCACAGCCTTCCACCTCACACTTGTGGGGCTTTTCTTCCTGATGCACTCGACGATGAACCCTGCCAAAACCAAAATACATCTATTCACAAATAGCATCCAAAACAGAGCAATTTGCTGGGAGTCAGACTAATTTTGCGCCAGGGGTGGGAAAGACACATAAGTATCTTCTCTTAGATTGCTTCCCCATCCAACAGACCCACCCAGCGAGCCAGGAATCTTACTGACTAGTACATGTAGGTCAGAACTGGGCCTCACAAACAAAAAACAAATAAAGAACTATTTTCTGATTATAGAATGTCACAATTACCTTAGTGATCCTGGGTTGTTAAATGCCTTGCCACAAGCTTCATGATCACAGATGTAAGGTCTCTCCTCTGAATGTGACAGTACATGGGATCGCAGAGAGCTGGGGTTATTAAATGCTTTGTCACAGTACTCACACTCATATGGCTTCTCACCTGTACAGTCATAGCACAATACACCTTGAGCACTTACTGTTGCAGTGCACATGGCACTAGGGAAAAACTGGCACAAACTTAAAAAAGAGAATTATTCAATGAAATGATCACAAATTGCTCAGTTCTAGATTCCCTGTATGTAATGTTGTAAATCCCCTGCAAAATTTTGACAGAGATTTCGCTGCGAGAACTCGGCGAGAATCTGAACGACTTTTTGGCTGGGCAAGATTCCCAAGATCTCAGTGAGATCTTGCTGAGATCTCAGTGACATCTCAAAATTTTGACGACCAAAAACTTGTCAAGATTCTCTCCAAGGTCTTAACGAGATCTCGTCAATCTCAGCGAATCTCACCAATCTCAGCAAGATCTCGGTAACAATTTTGCACGGAATGAAGTTACAATTATAACAGGTACTGTATGCCACTGCAGCTGTGTACAATAATTATGTTGATCTCGAAAATTACCCAAAAGACAAAAATACATATATATGTAGTTGTACCTGTATGTATGAGCATGTGCTGACGCAGGTTGCTAGCATAGTTGAAGATCTTGCCACACACATCACATTTGTGCTGCTTCTCACCAGAGGCATGTTCTCTCATATGTCCATAATATGACCATGAGCGAATGTAGGATTTCCCACATATTTCACAGGTGTATTTGGGTTTGCCATCCTCTAAAAATTGTATATAATTATGTACATTTTAACATCTGTGCAACCATTTAATACAGTACTGTTTTTTTTCTCACCTCTACTGTACACTGTAGATATAAACCATAATTTACAGCACCATGTAATACATGCTGTGTTCATAATATACAAAACTGTACATTCATACATTGCCTATACCATGTACTGTAGTTTTCAAAAACCTTGGAAAAAGAACATCACAATTACCATACAGTAACTTTGAAGGCTAACTCAAGGCAATGTAAAGCAAAATTGATGTAACTCACCATCACCCTCATTCTCCTCTCCTTCATTTCCACCTTCTGTCCCATCCACCGGTGTCTCTATCACCGCAGGGTGAACAGTGACAAGAGTGGCTCCCTGCTCCTGAGCTACAGCAGCAGCTGCCTCTGCACTGGTGGCAGCAGCAATGATAGCCTCTGTGTTGGTTGTTAAGGTACTGGAACCAGTTGATGCCCCTGAGTCTGTTTGTGATGTCGCCAAAGCTGACATTTGAGTGACACTTAGCGGCACTTGAATGGTTTGGCCACCAGGAAGCTGGATTGTTTGGGTTGTTGCTCCTGGTTGAGAGGGACTTATCTAAAAATATAGGTTAATGGTACATGGTTAAGTCTGTATACAAGCCAAGTGCCCCATCAGGCCATTATTACCTCTGGTTTCAGTAGCATCACAAACTCTAGAGGACTATTTCTGTTCCACCCATCCCTGGATGGCTTCCTTGGTCATCCCAGGGTTACCCCCAGCATTAAATTTGTCAGTTCCAATTTATACACCTGGGTGGAGAGAGGCACTGTGAGAATAAACTAAGTTGCCCAAGAATGCAACACAATGCCCCAGGGCTTGAAATGCATATATACCACTCAATCTGGAGACAATCACAGTTAACCATGAGGCCACAATGCCTCCTCAGCTAGACACTCAGGTAAAACTGTGAGCAGTGTTGAGCAATACACTGGGTTGTTATCAAACAACTTTCACCTCGTACTTTCATTCACTATTTCTGTGCAGCTGCATGTGTACATATAATACTCTTAGTCAGAAATAGTGGAGGGGAGGGGATTTTGTGTTCAGAAAATGAAAATTCCAGGGAGGTGGGGGTCTTACATGTATACATGAAATTTCCTTTTTGGTAGGGTTATGGAAATTTTCTGTACACAACAGTATAACATATTCCCAGCACTATTAATTATATACTATTGTATGATCTACCATATTTAATATGCAATTACCCTTATGCTGCTAAACACAAGCCAGGGTGATTCAAACTCTCACCTGTAAGGTAGCAAGTGGCATTTGACTAAGAGTAGCCTGAAGTGAGTTAAGAGTGCTGGGATCTGCTGATGTGACAATCGGAATGAACCGAGCAGGTGACTGGTGCTGAAGGTACTGTATGTCACCTGTGGCAGACTGGGAAAGAACTTGAACTGCTATCATTTCAGCCTGCATGGTGGAGAGCGTGGCCTGGTCCATAACTTGAGACAGGACTGATGTAGGAATTGTGGTAACCTCAGTGGAAGATGCTGTGGAATAAAAGCCTCATAAATGCATTACAGAACATTTACACTGAATTTTCAGCAGGAGAGCCACTGGGTTCACAGGTAGGCAAAACATTAATTTGATCTGAATTTTTTACCCAAAGACCTTTCCTCTAGATAATCAAACCAGATGGGCAAAATCACCTTCAGTGCCACTTGATGTGCCAAGTGCCCTTAATGAAACCTCCAATTTACAGACTGTTTAATATATATTGTTTTGTTGACATGAATTTAAAAAAAAAGTGAAACAATTCCAGGCATTACAGTTAAACCTTAGCAACATCTGAATGAGCCACTAAACAGCTCTGGCATTACCATTGTCAATAACCATCTCCTCCTGAACCAGGCTAACTTGCCCATCACTGGAAGTGACCTCAGTACCACTCCCTGCCTCCACTACCTCCAGGTACACTGCTGGCTGCTCTCCCTGCCCAGACTCCATGTTGGCACCAGGTTGAATTGCAACATACAAGGTTTGGGTCTGCTGTGCATCAGTCTCATTCCCTGATGTTGCAACTTCTTGAGACTCCACCTCTGTTGCTGTAACAACTTGGTTATTATCCTACAAGTGTTGGACAGAGTGTGAATTATTTAACAAGTAGAAACTATGTTCTCTGTTTCTATTGAGTTATAGACTGAAACACAAGTGGAAGTTTGGGAGAACGAGAAATGTTGTAGAACACATGCCGACAGGTGAGCCTTTCCACAACTTTTTTGTGTTCTTCTAAACTTCCACTTGTGTTTCTATAACTCGATAAAAACACAGAGAAAATGTTTTCTATTTCTTTCAAAAAAGAAAACAAATTGTTCACTTAGATCATAAAAATGTAAATTCTCATTCCTTGTGCCATCATTATGTCAATCAGTGTGCAATTATCTTCTTTGGGCTATTTTCTAAAGAATAATGGCTACTAGATATAGATCTACAGTGTATATAAAATTGTATTATGCTTTTATCTATTACTATTACTAAATTCTGAAACAGATATGAAACCTGCTTTATAACAATTGAAACCAGATACTAATAATAATCAAAGCTTGATTGATGTGTCAGGAAAAATGACTTGACCCAAAACTGTATAAAAATCGGAAAACCTACATGTATGTACATGTAGTTAAAAATAAAGTTCAAATTCAATGAATAAAAACTCAGAATAATTAAAACTGGTCTATTTACCTGCTGATCTCCAGTGGTGGCTGAGCCATCTGCATCAGAACCCTGCTGTGCTCGTGGTCCTTGCTGTGGTTCTGTGTTTGACCCAGTTTTATCTGATGTTCCTTCTGTCTCTGCATTGGATTGCAATGCTGTTTCATCTGTTAACACCTCTCTAGCTGCTGGTAAACATAAAGAGGAGGCACATTTCCATGTATTCAATATTTAGAATAAGTAAAGCTCATTTGTAATCCTGCAAAATTATTGCACACACCGTTACTACCCGTAAAATTGTGACACGACGACAATAAAGGAATCTAGTTTGTAAAGTACTTGTTTTTGAGAGTAATGTACAGGTCTACAAATTATGCTATTTTGTATTTCCTGTTTATTATATGGCTCTGTCCCACAAGGACTGGGAACTACTAAATTCGCGAATTTGATTGGCTGAAATGGATATTGACCGCGGTCTAGATTTTCCCATCTAGACCGGCATCCAGAGCAGTAATGTTTTGCAGTGAAAATGCTGCAAACTAAAATGCAAAATCTTTGACTGTTTTCATCTAACAATATTTATTTCTGTAAGTGCCAAAAAGCTGATGAGAAAATAAAGTAAACAGAACGAGCAAACTTTCGAAGAATTAAATTCGGCCCATCGCTGTTCGCAAGTAAAATGTCAGGTAGCACACACCAGTTTTTTTAAACGAATTAACTTGCTGCTGTTTTTGCCATATAATAAACATCTTATTAACCGAGCTAAGTCGGTCTGTATGGGAGAATCTTTACCTCGGTCGTGTGTACAGACCTCACTGCGTTCGGTCTGTACTTACGACCTCGGTCAAGATTCTCCCATACAGACCTCCTGCTCGGTTAATAAGAGCTAAATATACAACTTGTACACCTGTAACTCATACATTCACAAGCTACATGTACTACAAGGGGACAAAGAAACATTGCTGTCAGTCTTGATGGAAGTCAAACCCTTGACCTGCACACACCAGCTGGATGCAGTGTCACCAAGCCACACGCCCGGGAGGAGACTTGTGACAAGGACAGGGTTGCTCATTGAAAATTTTGAAAAAGAACCTGGTAGGTACCAACATCCTGCTTTGTGGGTATGGCTTGAATTTTTTTCATCCCTAAGAGGTGCCATTTCTAAAACAGCACTTTATATCCTGTAATTTTTTTGGGTTCAATACCCAAAAAGCTACTGAAAAATCTCCCACTCTGGACCATTTAAGGGAGATTTTTTTAACTCTTTAAGCACTAAGGGGTTTCACTTTGTCAAGTAAAATCGTCTGGCGTTAGACAGAGTAAAATCTAAGTCACTCTTAGGGTGTAAAGGGTTAAGGATGAACACCCTTACAGCTACCAAAAATACATTTGTAAAAGGCACAACAAGCACCCTGTCCTTTTTAAATGGGTCCCCTCTCCCCAGACTACAGGAAGACATGTTGAGCATCATATGCTTGGTTATATCTGAAGCCTTGCACATGAAGTACACTGGAACAGCATAAACTCAAAAGCCCCATAATTGTAATTTTCATCAACAACATTAAAATTTAAAAGACGGCTCATAAAATAATGCTTAATTGCATCAATGACAAAATTCTGATTGATTTTGAAGATCTTTTCATGATTTCCCAAAGAACACACATAGACGGAAACAACGCTCATACTTTGAAAATGGCAAGATGTGGCATGCTTTTCAAGATTATTACAAATCTCATATGTTGGCCAAAAATATTTTATTTCACTGATTAGTCCCTAAAATAATAATCTAATTACATTCAGTCCTAACTACATGTACACCAACTGTATATATGTTGTAAAAGTATTCTCTTACGGCTGTAAAAAACTCTCTTCAAACACTGTGGTCCATTCTGGTAAAGCTCGTTAAAGATATCATCTTTGAAAAGACCATTGGATTAAGAAACTGGTGAACAGTTATTATGATCAAAGCCAACATGCACTTCAGGCGATTTTTTAATTAAATAACTCAACTTCAGCAAAAAGTTACTGAAATCCCTGAGACTAGCCTTCTGCTACAAGTCGCTTTCGTAAAGTTCCGAATCAGCGAATTTTGCTACACAAACAAGATCAAAATTTTGTCTCAAATCGGCTCCGAAACGTCGATGGATAATTTCAAATTTTCACAAGGACTATATTTTCAACCACGAGTACGATAAAAGACAAGCGACATATCGCAATGCTCGTCGATCGCCACCACACAACTTCAAATTGAATTTTTAATATCACGACGCGATGCGAAGAAACCACTCCTTGCCTGTGGCGTGTGTAGCCGTTACGAAATACCCTTTGTTAAACGTAATCGGCATCCATAAGTAAAGTGACAAATAAGGTTCAATTCTAAATACAACAAACTTTGGAAAACTACAGTAATGAGAACGTCGATCCTTCAAAAGAAAGCGAACGGCTAACACAACTCTCCGAAACCCGAATAAACGCCCAAAGTAAAATATGGCGCCGACCGTTCTGCCGTTGTTTGAGGTTGCAGCGCTGGCAGGCAGAGAACGAAAGTTGCAAGAAATCGTTGCCTCCACTTCAAATCTTCTCGGGATTTACTCCTGCACACTTTCCAGTACATGGAAAACGATCAAAGCAGAGAAATCTTTAGGAGGGTCAGCGGAAATCGTAGTATCTTCCACAAATAATCCCGCTGACCTTCCCAAAACGACAAACAACGCGGTCTACCTCATGGTTGGAGGAAAATGCACATATCTTCGCAGTTTTTGCACCCTTATTACTTCCATGGGGTAACTAAATTCCTCAAGGAAGGATTTAAAGCATAAGTTAAGAGTTACAAAGTCGCATCGCACGGCAAGTAAGTGTGTTTAGGCAGCGAGGAATCGTTTGCATTTGTAACGACTCCGAAGCGAATTTTGGCGGGCACAGTTTACTGACAAGTTTTGAATTCGTAGAGCTCAAGATTTGCATTTGCTTAACTGAAAAGGCGAAAAACGGCTACTATAAATTCCTCTTTGACTTTTTCCAATAAAACCGACTCCAAATTTTGTTTTCTAGTCGCCTTACCTTCCTCTTGGTGGTTGCTTGAAGACGCCATGTTCTGACGAATGCACCCAGAGTTCTTTGCGAGACGTTTCTTATTGCTTCTCCTGCCCTCCCCGGACTTCGAACAAAATTTTGTACACGGAGGCATGATTGTTTAACAGTAAATGTTGTATCATTTAAAAAACTCGCAAAACTGGGCAATCTCTTCCTCTTAGCCATTATAATGTCATCATCTTGAACCCTCATTTGCGTTGGCCGTGGCCGTTCAAGTTTCCACGCTGACCGCTACGGGTTTACTTAAGAACCCTGTAACATTTTGAACAAACGTTCGGTATTTTATGACACACTGAGATGACACGGGGCTTTCTAATGTAACTGGTACTCTTCAAAACAAAAAAATAGTCAGTTACACCATCCCTTAGTGGTGCACCCCTCCTAAGAAAAATCCTGGATCCGCCTCTGTTGGCCACACCCACCCAGATCAGAATAAAATAGAGGATTCAGGGTGCCATACTCTGCAGTCATTTCAACCCACTGAAATTGTTATTTACAATCCATGTTCGTTGTCAAAATCGCGTGGTGGATGACGATACCTGGAGGAATAAACTGTTTATTTTCAACAAAAATGTTTGGAAATTCAATGTTCGACAATTCAAATTTCGATCTTAAGAAAATCTTCCAAAAAACATGAATTCCATGTAAAATTTCCTTTTTCTTTGGCTAAAAATTAAAACGATATTTAAATTTTTGTTTTTGAGTGGGAGACCTGTGGCATGTTTGTCAGTAAACAATAGAACTCGATGTGTAGCTGGCGCATTCTCGTCCCCAGAGGCCGCGATCCTTTTGGTCAGTTACGGGGATCGCGACCTCTGGCCTTCACAGCGGTCAAACGACTGGGCACTCGCGTGAATACGCGCGTGATTTACGTACTTCCGGTCACTTTCCCTCTGAATCCCACAAAATTTCCACGGTCAACCTCCGCCACTCGAGCCATCTCGGTACTAAGTTCAAACATTCTGGCCCTACAAACGTTCTTTTCCCGAGTTTTACTGCTTAGGCAACAGCCTTTCTGATCCGAAAATCTGCCCCCAGAGAGACCAACGACAACTATCGCGATAAAAACACAAGTCTTCATGTTTCGCTACGAACTCGTAAATTCGACAAGAAAATTCACTATTGTTGCAGAGATAGTTTCTTTGTTGAAAAAGATATATAAAAGAGACGCCCCTTTTAGAGCTGTGTTTAAGGTAAAAACCTTAGCTGTTTTGTTTTCGCCTTATCCTCGCGAAATGAAACACATACCGCGAATCGAAATTTAAATCTGCCGCCATTTTGGCGCTTGCTTGTTTCTATAGAAATGGTGCAATCCATTGCCACGCGCGCTCTATCGCACGCGCGTGGCTTAAGCATGCGCACTCATTTGACCGCTGTGGACCTCTGGCCAGGTCCTACTCCGGAAGTCCGCATTTCACGGACTTCCCGTCACTCTGCGCATGCTCAGAGCCGAGTCCGACAAATGTGATTGGTTCTGGTCTCAATCTATTGTGTTTCCAAAGCCATTCAAAACCGGAATGTCGTTGGACGGGGCCAGAGGTCGCGATCCCCGTAACTGACCAAAAGGATCGCGGCCTCTGGGGACGAGAAGTAACTGGCGGTATTAATTTGCGCGCGCGCAATAAAGTTTTGGCGGCGAAGCCGCGAAAAAGTCCCTCTCCCTGTCGGCTCCACCGCCAAAACTTTATTTCGCGTGCGCTTTACAATACCACCAGCTACGCAGGCTACCCGATGCCTTGCCGATTTTCTTACGTGTTCCTGCGAACGGAAATGATACCTCCTCGATTATTTTTCGTATTCCAACGTGGAAATAGTCGAAGGAGCCAACGAGCGAACCCGATGTCTTGCACCACAGGTGTCCCAAACTCGGGATTCGAGGAATCGATCAAATTAACATTATGATTTATTACGCGTATCGAGCGAGACGTGACTGCCTAAAGTGTATGGTGTTGTGTTACGCGTTTGGCCGTTGAGAATTTGACCGCTAAACAAGGCATTGTGTAGAATCTAAGATAACAAAGGATAAATTCGCGCGATGAAATAAAACGTTACTTTTTTGGAATGAAATAAAAATATATAAATATACTCGGCTTGCCTGGTTTCTGTTGTCTGTTTAGCCTATTTAATCGGTTTGGGTGGGGGTTTGAGGTGCTTGCAGCTCAAGCACCTCAAAATCTGAGATTGGTATTTAGGATCGCGCTATTTACACAGTAAATTTCAGAGAGTTATTTTAACTCTAAAATTAGAGCTACCATTTTAGGTACAGGATAACTCCTTTTTGGGGTTATTTTAACTCCTAAATTTAACTCTAAATGGAGCGTGACAAGGCTGGGGTTATATTAACTCCACAAACGGAGTTGTCTTTACTCCTCATGGAGTTATTTTTACTCTAAAAATGGAGTTAAAATTGTAGGTACAAGATAACTCCTTTTCGGGGGTCATTTTAAGCTCTCATGATTTAACTCGATGAGTGGAGTTATTTTAACTCTACAAAGGCGGATTTAAAATAACCCCTTTTGAGACCCCTTTTTTGAAAAAAAAAAAAAAAAACTCCAAATTTGGGTTTGTAATGAATTTTACTGGGGAGTAAATTCGACTTCTTTCTGAAAGTGAAATGGCTAGCCTTGAATAAAAAAATACAAGAGTTGCAATACAGCAAAACTCTGAACACAACAGTGTGTTGTTAATAGTGTTTTATTAGACAACAAAAATTACCTTGAAATGCAATTACAATTAACTGAAAAAGAATTGAAATACAAGAAAATGGATGCATGATATATTGAATAATCTTCCGTTCAGGAAAGTTAATATTGTATATCTATCGTATAAATAGTGTTTCAACTGAAATATAACTTTACAAAATCTACATACATCTAGTTTTAATGATACCTATTGCTTTGTCCACAAAATCCCAAGTTATTTTTGAATTTTATCCTTTGTATTAGGCCTCTTGATTTAAAAATTTGAAAGTTCTGATTGACTCCACTTCAACGCTATAGTATCATATTCTGTAGGCGATGAAATCATTCACATGAAAAGTTGAAAATTATAGCAAAGATATCAGTGACGTCACCTGTTGTTATTAATATGCCAACCAGAGAGCTATTGACTGGTGAAACAAAGAGTCCTTTTGTTTTACGTTTTCAGCATTTAAATAACGAAAACAATGTTTGTAAACAAATATCTTCGCTATAGTTGAATTCTATGTTTAAACATGATTATAATAATTATGCCACACATTAAAGCAAATATATTTTATACACTGTCACAGTATATTGTAAAACAAAGGGCATATGAAATCTGCGTATGGCATTAGAAGACTCAAGTTAGCCTGGATAGCGCACAAGCTACCCTGTTTATGGTATGGTTCAAGTTCAAGTTCAATGGCAATGTGGCATTAGTTAAAAATATCTCCACCCTGTAGTGTGCAGTCTGCGATTGCCATACACAGATTCGATACAGAACATCAGTTGTATTCCCAAGCCCCAGCAAGACTAGGACCCATGTGTCCACACACCTAGTAATCTTAATTGCAAAATACAAACAAAAAGGTAACTTTCAAATTGAAACAGTAGAAAGCTGTTTAAATTTTCAACCTTAGTCACAATAGGCTCGATTATCAGCCGCTGTGAGGGAGCCCGCGAATCAATCAATCAATCAATACATCAGTGATATTTAACGTGGTCGGTACGCTTAACATTCAGCAAATTAAACCAACGCGTTTTTCCTATATAACTCAGCACCATTTTTTATCAACTTTGTTCCAACTTCAACCATCGAATATAATCGAGCTTAATCAAAGTTCGATTGCGTAAGACTGCAAAACTCAATCAATCCCAGTCAGTCGTTCGTTTAAGTTTGATTGGATTGAATAAGGTTAGAATAACTGAACGTTCGATTTAGTACAAGTTACAGGTCTAATATAACGTGTCTGAGGGAGGACCTCACGGCTAGCACTTAAGTTAATTACGTAGCGAAATTTCTCAGTATTCCAAGCACTAGAAGAAAACTAAAGCTTGGGCGGAAATACATAAAGGCTTGGGGTGCAATTATAGAGTTAGACTATACATTTCATGTACGTTTATAGTACAAACTGAACTAAATGGAGTTTCTTTTTGCGTTAGCTTCCATGAGCTTTCAAAGGAAAAGTATTAAATTCTAAATAAACCTATCTTATAGGCCATTGCAGAAACGTGAGAGGACTGGGAAAGAGTATGGTTGTTTTCCGTTTGTTTGAAAAACTTACATATCCAAATGAAAGATCAACTAAATTTGAGAGTCTTAAACCAAGAATAGAATTAGTATTTAGAGGAGGAAAATGGCAAATGGTAGCTCTTCAAATATTACCCAAAATAGAGAGTTGGTGGGTAGGCAAGCCACAAAATCATAAGGGTTTGTATGGAATTTTGAAACTTTTGCAAAGCTCCCATTTGAACAATTTTCCGCTGAAAACTCTTAAACTTGGCTGGGTAGCTTTTCATTCATTAGGATTTCAGTTGAGATGTTTAGATTTTCAATCTAATCAATACAAGAAACTTGTCCCAGTCCTCTCACGTTTCTGCAATGGGCTATGCCGATGCAGCGTGACAGGTAACCTTGGCTTGGAGAGTTTTAGTTTTACTTTTTTTTTCTTGTTGACCGTATACTATTAACCAAAACAGCTGAATAATGGGTGACAGACGGAAAATGCAAATAATGGGTCTCAGACGTATAATTCGTCTAAGTAAGCACGGCCAAGAGACACACAAGAAAGCAGACGAACTTATCTGGCAATCAAGTATCCAACAATGTCACTTGCACGCGAACTTTATTTGCCAATATGCCTTAATGCTTCTTGTATTACATCATTTGTCTTCCAAGCTCAATACGGATATTAACACCAATTTGGTGATCAAAGAAACATTAATTCTCGGGTAAACACGCGCAACAGGAAGTAATAAGCATATTTATGTATCTTCAAGCTACTTAACCACTTACCGGCTGAAGTGTACTTCAAGGTCAGACAAGTCTAAAAGAGTTTTTCAGCTTAAATTAAAATAGTTTCCTTTTGTGCAATTATCCCGAGACTGTTGGTTCTCAGGCAGCTTGCAAAATTTTTAAAAAATCTGAAATGTTTTTCCTCAGCCGAGTCTTTTCTTATCAGCCACATGTACAAGTGTAAATTCTGCCACCGTATAAATAAGGCGGAGAGACTATAGTAATGATTTGAGTTCAGTAGATAGCAATTGACTTGTAAAACAGAAACATTTCCCGATATCAGACCACGTTCGAGACCAAGCTTATTAACAAACCAGGAGAACAACGACACGGAAAAAACTTCATGTTGCTGACGCACACATAAGCCTAATGACTATGATGACTAAGAAGTTATTCTTCGGACGTCGATGAGCACACCAGGTTTCACTTTTGACAAGAGAAGGTAAGTGTTTCAATTCTAAAGAATCATGAACAAAGAATGCTCTTGGTTGTACGTACCGATGAATTTGAATGCCAACATTGACAGTGTAATGTTTTCTTGTCTTAATTTCCACTGAAGTAAACTGGTGATTACCAATGTCAATCAGCGATTGATGTTCAATGGCAAAATTAATCCGAAATATGGATGTCCACAATGAGGTTCGGAAGTCACTGTTTAGACTAACCAACATTTTTTCAATAGGAAGCTCTTTGAAGGCTTTTATAAGTCGTTCACCTTGACAAACAGAAAACTCAGCTTTCGGGAAGATAAGAAGTTAACCACATTCAGTCAAGCATGCAGAACGTTTTAGAAAGCTATGCGAGGATTATTGGCTAATACGGGCCTTGTAGTTCGGGATAAATGATTGTTTTCACTTTTATTTTAGAAATTATCGATTCTCTGTATATACCCCGAAGGGTAAGGGATATCATAAAAGGAGAACCTCTGAGGTTAATCTGTGTACTGATTTGAAACTCCTTTTGGGAAGCAAACAGGTGATATTGGAGCACCTTCGAGCAGGTAAGAAAATCAGAAACACAATATCACTGTACGTGCAGATCATCGCAATTCATCTTGGGCCTCGTTTTTGCTCAAGGTAGATGGCTGACAGATTGCAGTTTAAAGTGCACCTAACCCCAAAATATTTTTTTGGGTAAAATAACTCTTTGCACCTGTTTGAAACGCATTGCGCCTTTTTGTCTCCTTTTAAACTAATCTTGATTTTTTACAGGCTGTGAAAGTTAAGAAACGTGGCCATCAGCTGTTCCACGACCGAGCAAGTAAAGGGTATGGGTCTATTCCTGGTTTGATGTCACAAACTATTTTGCATGCACGTTTACAAAGACTTAATACGATGCAAATCAGTCTGTGACGTCAACACAGGAATAGACCCATGCCCCTTACTAGCTCGGCCGTGCAACAGGTGATGGCTAGATTTCTAACTTTTACAGCCTATAAAAAAGTTAGGAAAGTTAGGGGTTAGGAGCACTTTAACATGGTAATGATGTTTCATCATTAAATGTGCCATGTTGAAACTGCCATCTTAGATTTCACTCACTTATAAAAAATGATTCAGCAACTTGCAAACTTGAGGTACCAACCTTGAAGTTCTAAACTTGCTTCGCGATAAGCTGAACACACAGGTATTGACTGGATCTTTACACATCATTTGAGTTTTAGTCACTTAACATGCTACAATCTATAGTTTGTATATTTCTGGACATACAAAAGGTCTTAGTAAACATTGTTAGGAAAACAGTTTCCAGAGACTTCCTTGGTCGTATTTGCTGCTAACTATACTGTACAAATGGATCTGAGTAATTGATCCAAAAGGTCCATTAAAATTCTAATCGCAAGACGGAAGCAGCGTACAGCATCTAGTAATGCTTAAACGTATAACGCGTCTAACGATCACATAACGCTTAGTTGATTTCGTACAATGCCTACAAGATCGATCAGTTTTGCGCTTTAATTTAGGCTGAATTAAGCTCCTCTGGTCCCTGTGAAAACAATAGAGGTGTGATCGCGTTTTGCAGCAAGCAATGTTTTCATGTTTTTAGAATTTACAATCTAACTGAGAATGATGCAACTGTTGTTTTAATGTTTTTTTTCCTCAGGCAAGACCAACATTCCACCATGACTCTCGACCAGTTCAACGATTTGCCAGAGAGTGTCATGAAAAGCATGCGTGTAGACGTAACTGCAACAACAGTAAGATCACGTTGTGCACTAGCCTGAATTCAGTAAAAGACACTCACATCGCTTTGTATTATAGTTGACCATGGTACATGTGGCGACATGTACCGTACTGCAGTCACTGATCTCTCCACTATCTAAAAGAAGTTCATGAAAAATTGAAATACTTTTAGAGCCTATGCAAAAATGGCTGCTTCATATTATTCTTTTGTTCGTATTTAAATTAGCCTCACTAACCTCATTTTTGAGACAAAAATTGTAAAGAATTTTTTATCCCGAACGAGGCTACGGAGGCTATTTTGAATTCAAACAAAAGAATAATTTAAAGGCAGCCACTTTTGCATAGGGTCCATCACATTATTTGAATTGAACGATAAACTGCAGAATGGGTTATGTAATTCTAACCCAGCCACTTCTAGCTGAAAAAATGTGCCAGTATCACCAATATCACGGTTGCCTTATAAACAATGAACAAAGAGCTACTCCTCAACTGTACATGTCATTCATCTTATTAATTTTCAGTTTTTGAGGACAATTGGAAGAAAAGTTAGGATCTTTGCCGCACTTCTCGGTTTATCGACACTTGATTGGCAATGGTTGACTGCAATTGCACTAATGATATCAGTTGTTACTTACTGGGTAAGTATCATCTTAGAACAGAGGTCTTAGCTAACGCTCTCAGTTCATTATTTTAAATA
>JAHPZR010053418.1:0-13188 GCA_019787425.1 Platygyra sinensis | reverse complement strand
CTAAGAAATTAAACAGCTGTATAGTAAAAGCAGTGTGTGCAAGGAATCCTTTCTATCCTCAACTCGGTTACAGAAGCTTTCTTTTGAGAAGCTTAATTTGTACTTGTGGTGTTCTTGCGTAATTATTATTGTGCTGAAGGGTTAGGAGAACTGAATGTAGCGGAGTCGTCTCATGCTACTGGTTGTGGCGATAAATGCTGGCCTTATGGTCTCCAAGCTCGACTCTTGACTTGACGTACCTATATAAATAGAAACAGTTTTTATTTCTCGAGGAAATTTGCTGACCAAACCCTGGTTAACGTTCGAAAACAGGCGACTGAAAAGGGAGTAATGTACGAATCGATTCGAAACATCAACATTATATCACTCCTAGCCATTGAAACCCCTAGGTATTTGAACTTTTGACGTATGGATTCGTGTAAGTCCACGGCCCTTCTTCTTGGCCATGCAGCTATAATATTCAGTTGTCCCACTAAGAGACAAACAAGAGTCAGGAAAAGAGTCAGAAAAGATATTCCAGGACACAGTTACATTTTTTCCAGCACTCCATCCACTAAAAATATATATACGATATTTTGAGTTAGTTTGGTCGCGTAACAAAACTCATTGAAATCGAGAGAAACCTAAAAATAATTGTTTATTAAGATATAAAAACACCAAAAAGATTATAATAAACCATAAAGGACAAGGATGGTTAAGGATGGAGAAGATTGACACAGGTTACAAAACACTGACTCGAAAAATTTGGGCTGAACTTTTCAAGTTATGCCAATCATGGCGAAGCTCTTTTTAAAAGATTCTTAAAGTCCGATTTAGGTTTTTCTCTACGAAAACATCAGTGAATGCACTGCCTGTTTACTTTTAACATGAACTACATGTGAGCAAGTTATACTTTTTCCTTCCTTAGTTAAATCCTTGTGAAACCTTAGTCAGACAACAAATTTTAAGAGAATATATCAACTGGGTTGATGATATGAATAAACTGGGTTGATAATAGGGAGTTTTAGCAAACCACGACGGCGACGGCAACGGAAACGCCGTCAAACAAAAGGTTAATGAGTAGAACAATAGCTGTGCACGTGCGTTTTGAACCTTTGTACATTTCTTTGCCGTCCTCTACAAAACGACAACGTGAAATTACTAACTTCCACGTGTTTTTAAGAACGCGAACAGCAACGGCGAATTTTTTGTATCTTCATTTCGAATTGAACGCTATCGATGCATGTTTAGCCTGAGCAAGCTTTTAGACTGATAGGCCTACTGAACAGATTTATAGAGCAGCGACATTCTAAGGTAAACTATAAATGCATTTTTTACAAGGCTTCGTCCCTGCCGTCGCCGTCGTCATTAGGGAGTTTTAGCAAACCACGGCGGCTACGGCAACGAGAGCTTCACCAAACAAAAGGTTTAATGAGCAAAACAATAGCTGTGCACGTGCGTTTTGAATCTTGGTACATTTCTTTGCCGTCCTCTACAAATTAACGACGTGAAATGACCAAGTGCTACGTAGTTTGGAGAGCGCGAACCGCAATGGCTAATTTTTCGTATCTTCTTTTCGAATTAAATGCTGTCGGTGCATGTTTAGCCTGAGCTAGTTTTTAGACCGACAGACCTACTGAACAGATTTAAACAGCTGCGACATTTATAAGTAAAATATTAATACTTTTTTTGCAAGCCTTCGTGCCCGCCGTCGCCGTCTTCATTGCTAAAACTCCCTATTGCTAAAACTCCCTAACGTGCATTGGCCACCGCAAAGAGATTCAGAAGCTGATGTTTCGAGCGTTACTCCTTCGTCGGAGCCCTTCGTCATTCGCTCTGACGGAGGGCTAACGCTCGAAAAGTCAGCTTCCTAATCTCTTTACGGTGGCCAATTCACATTATCAACTCATTTTATAAAACCAAATTATCTTTTAATACTCCTCCACCGACGCAGCACCACAGTTTCAGTTTTGAAACACACCCCTGTGTTTCAAGGACCCGATCTACCTTCCACGGACTTTCAAGGTCAATTTTCAAATTTAAAGACTTTAAAAGTGCATGCGAATCCTGATAAAAACATGTTATCACCGTCGACCTTTCGCCGGGTCCTTAAGAAGTATTACTTTTACATAAATAGTTCAATAGGCCATTTCCGAGCTCGAGTTCTCTTGTGCCTCTGTTTTAAAAGGAGTCTAAGTCATATGAAAATGAGTTCTGCATCCAGTTTTAATTTCATGCAAATCAGTGATTTTCATAAAAAATGGTTTCGCACTTAGACTCGCTTTGAAACAGAGGCACAAGTGAACTCGGAAATGGCCCATTCTCTATTTTCCAATTCCCCATAATGCACTCTGTTTGCCCCCCAAGTTTTGCATAAACTATTGTTGTGAAATACTCTTGCGAATATGCAGACCTCCCAAGAGAATTTCACAACAATAGTTTATGCAAAATTTGGGGGGCAAACAGAGTGCATTATGGGAAATTGGTAAATAAAGAATTAGTTCCCTTTCCATATGGTGGCCAATATGCTCTCCCTTTTCAATCCTTTACAATGTTCAAAGTATTCCTCCTATAGCCCCAACTAAAGGCTCCCCCCCCCCCCCCCCATCACAAACATCGACATCGATGTACTGGGACTCAGTAAATACCGAAAGAAAACCGCAGAACACCGAAGAAAAAAAAAAACAGCATTGGGTTTTGGATGATGGAGCGAGGCAACAGTGGCTGACAAAGTGACCGTGTGACATGGCGAAGGAGATTGTCTGGCCCAATACCCACTTGGGGTTGTGGTTAAATGATGATGATGATGATCACAAACAACTTAGCAGGCTCATTATGCTTACTATTATACACTTAACTCTCTAACTCTTTTTTGATTGGCCGAAAGCGTACAGTAAAACAATTATTAAATTCGGTTTTTGTGATATCCAAAATAATCAAGGTCTTGATACGCTGAAGGGTTATCAGCCTCAGCCTTCGGCTTCGACCTTGATTATTCCGGATATCACAAAACCCTCATCCAATAATTGTTTAAAATAATACATTATATCCAAACTCAAGGCCAATTACCTATTTCTCCGCGCCTCCTCTCGATTACGCTTTCCCGAGATTGCCATCTTCTTGACTCCAGGGATTCTATCAGGAGGGGGCATCCACGAAAACACGCCATTCAGAGCAATCTTGTAGTTCTTGCTCCACTGATCGTTTTCCGGTCAGTTTGGGGCGGCCCCGTTCCCCCATGCCCTGTGGGTTTTAAAATAGCGCTTCCCTTGTCAAACAGCGCCGAAGTTTTCTGGGCAAACATGCTCAATCCGCCTCCAATGTCTTCTGCATATTTGGTTAGCCATCTTTTCCTGGTTGGTAATCTCCCGCAGGTCTTGATTGCGGATTACCACACTGGCCATCTGATTCCTAGGATAAAGCGCAGGCATCTGTTGACTAATACATGTTGCCAATTATTTGCTTGCTCACCCTCCAGGTCTCAGTACCACAAGGTAAAACGGCTTTGATGTTACTATTGAAAAGTCTTAGCGTGGTCTTAAGGCGTGAGATTTTGGATTTCCATGACACTCTAAGCGAGAGAAAAGCAGATCTACCTTTATCAATTCTTGTCTGAGCATCTTGCTTGAAGCAGCCATCCGTAGATATCACACTGTCTAGATAGTTGAAGGAAGATGCATCTTCGAGGGCTTCAATATAGGGACTGGGCTGACTTTTTAAATTTCCCTGATCTCAATCTTGTGATTTTGAATGTTCACACCTGTCCGCTTTGCCATTGAAGCTAGTGCTTGGACTTTTGCTTTTTGCAAGTTGGTAAGTATGAGAGAGTAGCTATCTCGTCAGCAAATTCTAGGTCACTGGAGACTAGTAATTACTTCCCCAGCTCTGTAATGGCCCGCGATACCCAGGTAACAACCAATTGGTAGAGCAAAGGAGAAAGGAGGCAGTATTTTCGACCACTGTACATGTGTTTTATTAAGAATGGGTCTGAAAGTTCTCCATCAGCGACCACTCTAATCTTACAGAGATGAGTTCCACTGACCAACGTGTGTTCGACAAGAAGGTAAGGCAGCTATATGGTATCTGCATGATCTATTTCTCCTAAAGCCCATGTGTTGATCCCTCATGATAGTCTCAAGAGCGGCACGCTAGCTCGTTGGAGGATGATCCTGGAACAGCAAGCATGGTGATGCCTCTAAAGCTGAAGCAGTAAGCTAAGTTACCGTTCTGGAGATTTTCACAAGATGGCCTTCTTTCCCGGGTCTACGGGAAAGTTTCATTCTCCCATATGCTTTCTCTCTTTTTTTTTTTTACAGTTCACACGACATCTGTGCTGAGGTGTCAAGATCAGCCTTTAAAATCTTTGCTCAGTATTCTGACAGGGCCTGGGCCTCTGTTGTTCTTTTGTCATACTCGACCCTTGTGCTACTCGTCTTAAAATGTCGTTGACGAGTAGCTCTAGAAGCACCAAAAAATCAAATTTTTTCATTGGCTGACAAAAAATGGATGCGCAGCAGATCTACGCATCCCATTTTAGTTCCGGTCCGGCGGCAAATCGCTTTACGAAGAAAAGGCAAAACAAAATGGCGACCATTCCTAATCGACCCGCGAAGGCATCGTAAAACTTGATCAAAGTACGTAGTACATCCCTTGCAACTACGTCATTCTCGATCGTAATCATCGTCTCTTGATGTAGCAGTCTAGAAGGTGAGAAGAAACGTTTAAAACTCTCTGAACTCTGAGAATTCAAACAGCTGACACAACTGCTATGCAGTCGACAATATAATTCGGCTGGCCGGGCACGAGTCAGGATTTTCACAATAAACATAATGCTTCCGTTTTTGAACTAGTGTCAAGTACTACTAAGTTTATTGCGAGATGCCGACACCACGTCTAACATTTTCTATCAGATTTTCATTATTTTGCTTACAAATTAATCCGCTTTTCGAATGATTAAACATCGATCGAGCTCCTGTCATGGCTAACTTCATATAAGGTGGCTCTATCAGATTTTTGAGTCGCCATACCGTTAAACTTTGAGCGATTAGAGCACCACCATTATCAATCCAACAGAAATTTAAACGTTAGCGATGTGCTAGAGAAAGATGAAAGTTTCAAATGGGGTACATTTCACCAAGATCTAAGTTACCAAAGTAATGAAATGACGCCATGCCCCATTTTATATAAGACCGAATAACTTGGCACCAGACATAATTTCGGAAATACGACGTCGGCATCTCGGACATGACATAGCTGCCTCAACGATGGCAAAATTCTAAAAAATTATATAAGAGCGCCTTCGAGAAAATTACGAGTGAAATTTTAATGTGTGAAAATGCAACAAAAGCAAAGCTGTTTTAAATGTTATCGCAAATTATGTCCACAAGACTTCACCAAATGGCTTTCTGGTCTTAAATGAATATTCTAACATATAATTACCTGGAGTGAAAATCTCAGAGAAATCGGTCCGTTTGAGTTTTAGAAACATTGGCGTGAATATCAACTGGTGTAGGCCGTTATTTTGCATTCTATCAAAAATTGCCACTCGATGAATTTTTTTTATTCTTGGCCCTCAATAAGATTAATCCATATTTAACGTAATACCAGAGTTTCAAATAAATTGAAACACTTTAAGGCTGCTAATTTTTTCACAGCGTTCTCAAGCTCAGGAAAATATTGCCTCTTATGTTCACCAACAGTGTGAAAATAACACATAAGACGCGCGATTGCTTTCGGTAAATCGAGTAAATCGCGCGTTCGAACGCGCGATTACTTTCCGGCGACTTTCCCGAGGCATGCTAAAATATCCCGAGCTAGCACTACAATAACAATAAATGTTATTAGGGAACTTAAGCACTGACGACGACGACGCCAGGGACGACGCCGAACAAAAAATGGATTTAAATTTTACTCTCGAATTTCGTAAGTAACTAAGCCCGTTCAGAACGCAAATATGTCTAAAAACTTGCTCAAACTAAATATGCAATGCCAGCGGCCAATTCCATAAAGAAAACCAAAAAATTTCACGTCGAGGCCTAAGTTCTCCAAAATACGCAAAACTTGGTCATTTCATGTTGTTGTTTGGCAGAGGACGGCAAAGAAATGTACCAAGAATTACAACGCACGTGCACAGCTATTGTTCTGCTCATTAAACTTTGGCGATGTTCCCTTTGCCGTTGTCGTCGTGGTTTGCTTAAGTTCCCTATTGTAGAGCTAGCACGGGATAATTTAGCAAACTTCGGAAATTTACCGGAAAGCAATCGCGCGTGTTATGAATTCTAGATATACAGAAATGTACAATAGCATGGTGATTCGAGACAATAGAAAATTATAATGAAGACAACAAACAACATGAGTGAAAATAAGCGCAATAGTTTCCTGAAAATTAGCAGCCTTAAAGTGTTTCAATTTATTTGAAACTCTGGTATTACGTTAAATATGGATTAATCTTATTGAGGGCCAAGAATAAAAAAAATTCATCGAGTGGCAATTTTTGATAGAATGCAAAATAACGGCCTACACCAGTTGATATTCACGCCAATGTTTCTAAAACTCAAACGGACCGATTTCTCTGAGATTTTCACTCCAGGTAATTATATGTTAGAATATTCATTTAAGACCAGAAAGCCATTTGGTGAAGTCTTGTGGACATAATTTGCGATAACATTTAAAACAGCTTTGCTTTTGTTGCATTTTCACACATTAAAATTTCACTCGTAATTTTCTCGAAGGCGCTCTTATATAATTTTTTAGAATTTTGCCATCGTTGAGGCAGCTATGTCATGTCCGAGATGCCGACGTCGTATTTCCGAAATTATGTCTGGTGCCAAGTTATTCGGTCTTATATAAAATGGGGCATGGCGTCATTTCATTACTTTGGTAACTTAGATCTTGGTGAAATGTACCCCATTTGAAACTTTCATCTTTCTCTAGCACATCGCTAACGTTTAAATTTCTGTTGGATTGATAATGGTGGTGCTCTAATCGCTCAAAGTTTAACGGTATGGCGACTCAAAAATCTGATAGAGCCACCTTATATGAAGTTAGCCATGACAGGAGCTCGATCGATGTTTAATCATTCGAAAAGCGGATTAATTTGTAAGCAAAATAATGAAAATCTGATAGAAAATGTTAGACGTGGTGTCGGCATCTCGCAATAAACTTAGTAGTACTTGACACTAGTTCAAAAACGGAAGCATTATGTTTATTGTGAAAATCCTGACTCGTGCCCGGCCAGCCGAATTATATTGTCGACTGCATAGCAGTTGTGTCAGCTGTTTGAATTCTCAGAGTTCAGAGAGTTTTAAACGTTTCTTCTCACCTTCTAGACTGCTACATCAAGAGACGATGATTACGATCGAGAATGACGTAGTTGCAAGGGATGTACTACGTACTTTGATCAAGTTTTACGATGCCTTCGCGGGTCGATTAGGAATGGTCGCCATTTTGTTTTGCCTTTTCTTCGTAAAGCGATTTGCCGCCGGACCGGAACTAAAATGGGATGCGTAGATCTGCTGCGCATCCATTTTTTGTCAGCCAATGAAAAAATTTGATTTTTTGGTGCTTCTAGAGCTACTCGTCAACGACATTTTAAGACGAGTAGCACAAGGGTCGAGTATGACAAAAGAACAACAGAGGCCCAGGCCCTGTCAGAATACTGAGCAAAGATTTTAAAGGCTGATCTTGACACCTCAGCACAGATGTCGTGTGAACTGTAAAAAAAAAAAAGAGAGAAAGCATATGGGAGAATGAAACTTTCCCGTAGACCCGGGAAAGAAGGCCATCTTGTGAAAATCTCCAGAACGGTAACTTAGCTTACTGCTTCAGCTTTAGAGGCATCACCATGCTTGCTGTTCCAGGATCATCCTCCAACGAGCTAGCGTGCCGCTCTTGAGACTATCATGAGGGATCAACACATGGGCTTTAGGAGAAATAGATCATGCAGATACCATATAGCTGCCTTACCTTCTTGTCGAACACACGTTGGTCAGTGGAACTCATCTCTGTAAGATTAGAGTGGTCGCTGATGGAGAACTTTCAGACCCATTCTTAATAAAACACATGTACAGTGGTCGAAAATACTGCCTCCTTTCTCCTTTGCTCTACCAATTGGTTGTTACCTGGGTATCGCGGGCCATTACAGAGCTGGGGAAGTAATTACTAGTCTCCAGTGACCTAGAATTTGCTGACGAGATAGCTACTCTCTCATACTTACCAACTTGCAAAAAGCAAAAGTCCAAGCACTAGCTTCAATGGCAAAGCGGACAGGTGTGAACATTCAAAATCACAAGATTGAGATCAGGGAAATTTAAAAAGTCAGCCCAGTCCCTATATTGAAGCCCTCGAAGATGCATCTTCCTTCAACTATCTAGACAGTGTGATATCTACGGATGGCTGCTTCAAGCAAGATGCTCAGACAAGAATTGATAAAGGTAGATCTGCTTTTCTCTCGCTTAGAGTGTCATGGAAATCCAAAATCTCACGCCTTAAGACCACGCTAAGACTTTTCAATAGTAACATCAAAGCCGTTTTACCTTGTGGTACTGAGACCTGGAGGGTGAGCAAGCAAATAATTGGCAACATGTATTAGTCAACAGATGCCTGCGCTTTATCCTAGGAATCAGATGGCCAGTGTGGTAATCCGCAATCAAGACCTGCGGGAGATTACCAACCAGGAAAAGATGGCTAACCAAATATGCAGAAGACATTGGAGGCGGATTGAGCATGTTTGCCCAGAAAACTTCGGCGCTGTTTGACAAGGGAAGCGCTATTTTAAAACCCACAGGGCATGGGGGAACGGGGCCGCCCCAAACTGACCGGAAAACGATCAGTGGAGCAAGAACTACAAGATTGCTCTGAATGGCGTGTTTTCGTGGATGCCCCCTCCTGATAGAATCCCTGGAGTCAAGAAGATGGCAATCTCGGGAAAGCGTAATCGAGAGGAGGCGCGGAGAAATAGGTAATTGGCCTTGAGTTTGGATATAATGTATTATTTTAAACAATTATTGGATGAGGGTTTTGTGATATCCGGAATAATCAAGGTCGAAGCCGAAGGCTGAGGCTGATAACCCTTCAGCGTATCAAGACCTTGATTATTTTGGATATCACAAAAACCGAATTTAATAATTGTTTTACTGTACGCTTTCGGCCAATCAAAAAAGAGTTAGAGAGTTAAGTGTATAATAGTAAGCATAATGAGCCTGCTAAGTTGTTTGTGATCATCATCATCATCATTTAACCACAACCCCAAGTGGGTATTGGGCCAGACAATCTCCTTCGCCATGTCACACGGTCACTTTGTCAGCCACTGTTGCCTCGCTCCATCATCCAAAACCCAATGCTGTTTTTTTTTTTCTTCGGTGTTCTGCGGTTTTCTTTCGGTATTTACTGAGTCCCAGTACATCGATGTCGATGTTTGTGATGGGGGGGGGGGGGGGGAGCCTTTAGTTGGGGCTATAGGAGGAATACTTTGAACATTGTAAAGGATTGAAAAGGGAGAGCATATTGGCCACCATATGGAAAGGGAACTAATTCTTTATTTACCAATTTCCCATAATGCACTCTGTTTGCCCCCCAAATTTTGCATAAACTATTGTTGTGAAATTCTCTTGGGAGGTCTGCATATTCGCAAGAGTATTTCACAACAATAGTTTATGCAAAACTTGGGGGGCAAACAGAGTGCATTATGGGGAATTGGAAAATAGAGAATGGGCCATTTCCGAGTTCACTTGTGCCTCTGTTTCAAAGCGAGTCTAAGTGCGAAACCATTTTTTATGAAAATCACTGATTTGCATGAAATTAAAACTGGATGCAGAACTCATTTTCATATGACTTAGACTCCTTTTAAAACAGAGGCACAAGAGAACTCGAGCTCGGAAATGGCCTATTGAACTATTTATGTAAAAGTAATACTTCTTAAGGACCCGGCGAAAGGTCGACGGTGATAACATGTTTTTATCAGGATTCGCATGCACTTTTAAAGTCTTTAAATTTGAAAATTGACCTTGAAAGTCCGTGGAAGGTAGATCGGGTCCTTGAAACACAGGGGTGTGTTTCAAAACTGAAACTGTGGTGCTGCGTCGGTGGAGGAGTATTAAAAGATAATTTGGTTTTATAAAATGAGTTGATAATGTGAATTGGCCACCGTAAAGAGATTAGGAAGCTGACTTTTCGAGCGTTAGCCCTCCGTCAGAGCGAATGACGAAGGGCTCCGACGAAGGAGTAACGCTCGAAACATCAGCTTCTGAATCTCTTTGCGGTGGCCAATGCACGTTAGGGAGTTTTAGCAATAGGGAGTTTTAGCAATGAAGACGGCGACGGCGGGCACGAAGGCTTGCAAAAAAAGTATTAATATTTTACTTATAAATGTCGCAGCTGTTTAAATCTGTTCAGTAGGTCTGTCGGTCTAAAAACTAGCTCAGGCTAAACATGCACCGACAGCATTTAATTCGAAAAGAAGATACGAAAAATTAGCCATTGCGGTTCGCGCTCTCCAAACTACGTAGCACTTGGTCATTTCACGTCGTTAATTTGTAGAGGACGGCAAAGAAATGTACCAAGATTCAAAACGCACGTGCACAGCTATTGTTTTGCTCATTAAACCTTTTGTTTGGTGAAGCTCTCGTTGCCGTAGCCGCCGTGGTTTGCTAAAACTCCCTAATGACGACGGCGACGGCAGGGACGAAGCCTTGTAAAAAATGCATTTATAGTTTACCTTAGAATGTCGCTGCTCTATAAATCTGTTCAGTAGGCCTATCAGTCTAAAAGCTTGCTCAGGCTAAACATGCATCGATAGCGTTCAATTCGAAATGAAGATACAAAAAATTCGCCGTTGCTGTTCGCGTTCTTAAAAACACGTGGAAGTTAGTAATTTCACGTTGTCGTTTTGTAGAGGACGGCAAAGAAATGTACAAAGGTTCAAAACGCACGTGCACAGCTATTGTTCTACTCATTAACCTTTTGTTTGACGGCGTTTCCGTTGCCGTCGCCGTCGTGGTTTGCTAAAACTCCCTATTATCAACCCAGTTTATTCATATCATCAACCCAGTTGATATATTCTCTTAAAATTTGTTGTCTGACTAAGGTTTCACAAGGATTTAACTAAGGAAGGAAAAAGTATAACTTGCTCACATGTAGTTCATGTTAAAAGTAAACAGGCAGTGCATTCACTGATGTTTTCGTAGAGAAAAACCTAAATCGGACTTTAAGAATCTTTTAAAAAGAGCTTCGCCATGATTGGCATAACTTGAAAAGTTCAGCCCAAATTTTTCGAGTCAGTGTTTTGTAACCTGTGTCAATCTTCTCCATCCTTAACCATCCTTGTCCTTTATGGTTTATTATAATCTTTTTGGTGTTTTTATATCTTAATAAACAATTATTTTTAGGTTTCTCTCGATTTCAATGAGTTTTGTTACGCGACCAAACTAACTCAAAATATCGTATATATATTTTTAGTGGATGGAGTGCTGGAAAAAATGTAACTGTGTCCTGGAATATCTTTTCTGACTCTTTTCCTGACTCTTGTTTGTCTCTTAGTGGGACAACTGAATATTATAGCTGCATGGCCAAGAAGAAGGGCCGTGGACTTACACGAATCCATACGTCAAAAGTTCAAATACCTAGGGGTTTCAATGGCTAGGAGTGATATAATGTTGATGTTTCGAATCGATTCGTACATTACTCCCTTTTCAGTCGCCTGTTTTCGAACGTTAACCAGGGTTTGGTCAGCAAATTTCCTCGAGAAATAAAAACTGTTTCTATTTATATAGGTACGTCAAGTCAAGAGTCGAGCTTGGAGACCATAAGGCCAGCATTTATCGCCACAACCAGTAGCATGAGACGACTCCGCTACATTCAGTTCTCCTAACCCTTCAGCACAATAATAATTACGCAAGAACACCACAAGTACAAATTAAGCTTCTCAAAAGAAAGCTTCTGTAACCGAGTTGAGGATAGAAAGGATTCCTTGCACACACTGCTTTTACTATACAGCTGTTTAATTTCTTAGTCTTTTCAGTTTCGTGACCTTTAATTTATCGATACGGATATTTGAGGGAGTGATGATAACCCAAATGTGGTTTGTTTTAACGCTAAAAGCCTTTCTGAAGATGCTTTTAAAACAAGAGGATGGATCTAACTACTTATTAAGTAGTCGTTGAGTTAAGTTTTATTCGCTGACTCGAACCGCAAGCTGCAGAACAGGCGTCATGCAGAGAAAGACATTTCCTCTTATGCCCATTACTTGTTTGTCTCCTCATAAAAACTGCACTGAAATGAGCTTCCAGACGACAAAACGAGACGCCATTATGTTGGACCTTGGGGCCGACCAGCTGCATACAGGCTTATTTCTTGCACAAGAATCTAGATTAATAAAACCCAGCACTCCGAAGCAGGATTCCCATGCAGTTCTAGGAAGGCTTATCAATCGATAGGAACGGTGTTTGGTACATGTAATTTACTTACGAAGCTTACAATGTGTAGCTGTGGCCTTCGTAACAGTAATTTGTTGCCAACGAAGTCCTTACCTATTAGAAGAAAGTTTGTTTTGAGAAAATGGAATGGCTTTCTATTTACTTTAAAAACATGAATTAAGAAAATTCATGGATCCCCTAATTCTTCTTTCACCGGTAGAACGGCTATTGTTTCTGCACCGAAAAATACAGCAATGCATTTTATTTTCTCGCTATTAAATGTTAATATTATGACTGGGGATAATGAAAACCTTTGATAATAATGTCCAGAGGTGCTGAAGCTCATTGTGTGAAATTTCTTTCAAAAGCAAACGTATTCCTGAGCAGCTGCGGAATAAAAAAGATTGATAATCTTCAAAAACAATAGAAAAGTTTCAAATGTATAGCTCTCCATAAGGGTGTTTAATAGACAGTCCAAGAGAGCTAAAAGCTTCCTTTGTTTTGCCGGAATTGTGTCTGCGTTTCACCTTAATCGGCCGGACGTGAGTGTGTTTTAAGTTTGTCAAAGGTGTTGCTAAATTGATAAAGTTTTTAAATTTTGCTTCAATCCTTCAGATTTTATCAATAAATAAGCTTTTAGTTTTATTTACTTTACTTCCTGGTTTCGATGTCTCTTTAAGCACGTCTTTCGTCTTTATTTTTTGTCCCCTTTCTTTCAGTGGAACTCGACAAATAGATCGTTATTCAGTATTCCTCGAGAGGTCTATAAGGTTTAGTATCAGGTGAAGCTCTGAAAGGA
>JAHPZR010053417.1:0-10755 GCA_019787425.1 Platygyra sinensis | reverse complement strand
CGTTTTTACTCACCACCAAGCTTGTATCTTAATTGCTGCTTTAACTTGTTCTTTGTGAAGCTGGATTTGATTCAGTCTTTTCTGTTCCGTGATCTAATAGGAGCACACGAGCAATTGATCAAGGCGCTTTATAACCTCATAAAACTAACCAATTTCAACGACGTTTACTGTTTCACTTGATGTATTAAATCAGTACATTCTGTACACGAGTTGTCTGAAGCCATCCCTTGCGCAAACATATCAGGGTTTTGATAAACAACACAGAGCCGTTTCCAAATTGGGTGTCGTAAAATCAGAACCAAAGTAATCACTCTAGCCAATCACAGAAGAACACTGAAAATCGAATGAACCAATCGGAACTTGTAGCAAATACATGTAGCGCAAACAAAGCGCGGGAAAACCTGAGCGAGTTGCGATAGGGTTTGGCTTTACTTCTGATTGGATGAAAAAGTGGCGCGAGTTTTTAGACCAATCATGCAGTCTTGTAACGCAAAACCAATAAGTTTTCAAGACTCAAATGAGAATCACTCTTCAAAAAGGCCCATATCCAGAAGTAAAAAATTAGGCTAGGTAATAATAGTAACTCATTTTAAAATAATCTCAACAAAATTGTTTCAAACGACTACAGCTACCAGTTTGTACCTGGTGCCAGAGATATTTTATAGCTGTCTTCAGCTGTTCCCTGCTTTTGACAGCATCCTCGCGTTCTCTGCAATGAGGGCAAAGATATAAATCAACACTTTGCACATTTGAAGAATCGATTAGTAACTGTGTTTGCTGCACTCCTAAGTTAAGTTACAAATGTTTACCTCTCTAGGGTGCTGTACAAATTAGTTATGAGGGAAATGAGCCTTCTAGCTCTGAGTTCATTCCTAATGTTGATAACTTTAATGTCCCTTGTGCGAGCACGGTATCCCTTCCTACGAAGGAAGAGACACAAATTACAGTCCGTTAGCTGTTAAAGGAACTTTAGACTGACGGGAACAGATGAGAAAAGAAAAGGAGGTGATGGGTAGGAACAGAGCGAAAGGAAAGGGCAAGGGGCGGATGTGAAAAGAAAGGAAGACAATGAGAAGAAAAGGAACTAAACGGGATGGAATGAGATGAGAAGGGAAATAAAAGGCAAGGTTTGCCCTCAGGGAAGAGAGAATTTTAAAGCAAGAGGACAGAAAGAGAAGGTAGTGGAAGGTAAAGGGGAAGGGGAAAAAGGGAAGGAAAAGGAAGCAATGAGAAAGAGGAAGGACAGGCCATTCAATATGATAGATCAAAACGAAATCAATGAGTTTTTGTACCAAACTGCCTGGATGGAGGCCGCAGCATATTTCCTTCGTCGGTACTGACAGAAGTCAAACTTTTTTCTCACTAAGTAGCCACGTACATGAGCTTGAATAATGGTAGCTGCTAAACTAAACAGTCGGATAGCTTCTTCTTCAGTCATAATGTGGTCATCTTGAACGACAGATAAAGGATTGTGTTAAACAGACAGACCACTCTATTGACTACGGACAGAAAATTATCCATCTACATGTAATCAGATTTGCACTTCAGAGATCTATCAGAGCTACAGATCACGTTTATGATATTGCTTATTATAATTATTATTATTATTATTATTATTATCATTATCATTATCATTATCACTATCACTATCACTATCACTATCACTATCACTATCACTATCACTATCACTATCACTATCACTATCACTATCACTATCACTATCACTATCACTATCACTATCACTATCACTATCACTATCACTATCACTATCACTATCACTATCACTATCACTATCACTATCACTATCACTATCACTATCACTATCACTATCACTATCACTATCACTATCACTATCACTATCACTATCACTATCACTATCACTATCACTATCACTATCACTATCACTATCACTATCACTATCACTATCACTATCACTATCATTATCATCGTTATCGTTATCATTATCATTGTTATAATCTATTATTTTTCAATTAGCTTTGTAGGTGTTACAAAAATGTTCACATAGCTCGCATAACCTTCAAATAGGAGGAATTTGCGCAGGTAAAAAATTATATTTTATTGTTTACCAGAAATCACATTAGAAGTACCAAGGCCTTATTTCTGTCATGCAATATGACACTCGGAAGGGGACTCTCTCAAGAGCCTGAGAGAATTGAGTGACAAGGACAGGGCAGAACTGGATAAGGTACAACATGATGGAGACAACAGTACTAGTCTAGTAACCATACTCTTCTCCCAGTACTACATTGTAAGACTCTAGTACGAGATATGTTCATGACTAGCATTGATAATACGCCATCAAGAAAGCTTATATGTACAATGACTTATTTCATCAAAAGAGAGAACTCACCAGATTCTGTATGTTCTACATCTGATGAAGGAACTGGAATGTAGAAGCTCTCTGATTCCAATAACATGTTGCAATCTAAAGTAATAAACAAATGCAATGTTTGTTTCACATGAAAACTCTTTTCTTCCTCATACAACTTACTTACTCTCTAAATCATTGCAATCAGGCTAATACAATTGGTCCTAGCAACAAACATACATGCATGAAAAGTAACAAGCAAAGGGTACATGTAGATGGCTCCTATTTTGCATTTATTCTGAATTAAAAACTGCCTCAAGTTTAAAAGTTATAAAGCAAAACAGCTACATGTAGCAATTTGGGCTTTTGTGATATCTACATTGATCCAGACAGAGGTAACGCTGCTAAAATCTGACCATGTTTTTAGTGAGGATTACCACACCACTTTGCTACACTAAGAGAGTCTGCTAAATAAAATCTGCTTCAAGTTTAATTCAGAGGTGTACTGAATTGCCTATGTCTTTTGTGACTGACCAGAGATAATTTTGGTTTTGGTTTTTATAGCACTCATTTGAAAACTGATAAGCAATGTTTGTCTGTTATTGCCTAGGCTGTCAAATCACATTTACTTAAGAAATAGAAAACATGTACCGTGCTTCTATCGAGTTACAGAAACACGAGTGGAAGTTTTGGAGAATGAGCAATGCTGTGGGAACACAAGCCGCAGGCGAGTGTTTCCACAGCTTTTTCTTAGTTCTCCCAAACTTTCACGAGTGTTTCTATAACTCAATAGCAACACGGAGTACATGTTTTCTATATCATTTAGAAGACAACAAGACGTGAAAAAGGAAAACAACTTGTTAACTTGGTTATCAAAATGTAAATTCTCTTTGCTCGCATCATCATTACGTCAAAAGCTCATGCTAGTTCTGCATCTCTATAAGTTATAGAAACATGATTTTTAACCAATCAGCATGCATATTTTCTAAGGACTGTTTCCTAACTGTACGTACAAACCAAAATTCCTGTACATAAGTTACATGTAGCATACAGACGAGATCAACCAAATGTCATTAACAAAGGTGCTTTTCTTGTAACCGAATGCAACAGTAGACAGCTTCAATTAACATTTTCATCAACACAAATGCATATTAGTCCACTTACCAAGGTCATCAGCTGGAGTTGTCTGTAGAAAAAATGGTATATATTAATTATTAGTACTTATATTCTTGTGACCTTGTGCATACCAAAACTACCTGGCCAAGTTACTGTATTAAATCCAATATGAACCTTAAGGGATTTGTTTAATACTCAATGTTGATAAGAAAATCCATGTACTCAGTTAAACAATCTTATGGTTATTTGTACTAAAGGCACCCACAGTCGAGTGTTGATTGATGCCCTTGATTACCATCTTGATCGACACTTGTTGAACATCTTCATTTATTTAGTAATTGGCCAACACTCAGTTAACACTCAACTGACAGTCAGTCAAGTGTCTGCCAGCTCAAATCAACACCCAATGACATGTCTGCAAAAATTTGTTGACTCTCTACCGAGATGTGTTTCAAGTGTGGATCAATGTCAACCAAGGTGCCTATTGAGGATACATCGAGGGCCAACTGAGGGTACTGACCTAGGGTATATCAATCGACACCCTACCGAGGAAGGCCCTAATAGACCTTTATATTGTACGCATGATCCACTATGTCTTGTAAATTTGTTATCGATTCTTTCAAAACTAAGAAAACAAGAGCCCAGTACATTATCTTTAAATAAATAGCTTTAAGAAATCCCCATTTCATACCTGATGAACAGGATCAGAATCAGAACAAAGATGATGTAATATGGACACAAGTTCAACATGTTGTCCTTGGGAGGGGTGGCCTATCCGCTTGAAAGCTTGATCTAGCAGTCTTGCAAGCATTCTATGTTTACATGCAAAAGGAAAAATTATTAATAGTGCAAAACAAAATAAAATAACATCATCAATGAAGGATGAGATGAATGTGGAAAATGGGAATAATAAATAAACTGAAAATTTTTTAAGTTAAACAAACATGTAAAGAATTTGGAATCAAAACAGACAGAATGAAACAAGGTTTTGTCCAGTGATTGAACAAATGACTGCAAAGGAGACTATATCTATATTATATTATTAACTGAAAAAGGCTTAAAACAGAAGAGAATTGCACCCTTTCATCCTACCTACACGGCCGCATGTTTACACTACACAACTTGAAAGCATCTTTGTCAAGAATACCGTTGTGTAACAAACTGACCTTTCTTGATCATTGACCAAATTTCCATCCAAGTTCATAAGATTACCACAGCAATACACAAGATATGGTCTGTAATTCACCTCTCTAGCAAAGAGTTAAGGACAACTCATCGGCAAGAAGTCTACATTTACATGATGTTTACATTTACATGATGTTGTTATTGCTAGTGGTAGTAACTAATATATGTTTTTCCTGCTGGCTGAGCTTGCAAAAGAGAAAGGAAATGGAGTTCTCTCACACTGAATGGGGAATGTTAGTTTCATGCTCCAGCTGTCACGTGAGTCAGTTTTTCTTTTCTTGCCAGACAGTGCAACAGTTTTCCTACCCTCCCACCCCTCAGTAAGTTATTGCCTAGAGTTCTTCTGGAAGTATATCAACATTTGGGCAGTTTTTTCGCCTGTCAACTCCAATTCTGTTATCATTGTGATGTTGATAGAAGTGTCAGTGAAGTGCTGTTGCATTGTCGTGTGGCAGACAAAATGCATTCAGTGTGTGAGAAAAATTTCTTTAATTTACAACTTTTATGCCAGAAACTTGCCCTTACAAGGAAGCCTTTCTTTATGTCAGTATTCCTTGTTCTTGTCATTGACATACATGAAAATCTATTGAAAATGAAATTAATTATGCAACCTAGCATGCTTGAGACAATTAGATTGTATATTAAATCAAGCACATCTGAAATGAGGAACTGAACAAGATATAATAAGATATTTCCTGTTGAAAACAAACGTCAGGTTTTAACAGCCAATTTGTAACCCAGCCATACAAACACTTGTAAAAAGTCGTAACTTACTTTAGATTTCTGTATTAATAACTCACTCTCTTTGATAATCATAACTACCTTGAGTATTGAAATGTGCTCATCATAACAAGGTTTTAAATAATTTAAGATCGGGTAAGTGAGACCGGTAAGGGCAAGTCCAACTCCAGATACAGCAAATACACATGTACATCCACTTGAAGAACATGTATCCTGGGTCAAGAGTCGATGGATACCTTTGATCCGCTCTCAATCAACAATCAATCGATATCTTGATCAAGACTTGATTGACATCTTGATTGATACCCAATCAACATCTCAGTCGACAGTAGGTCAACCCACTAGTTGCCAACTGAGTCTTGTTCGCGATGTTGATGAAGCATTGGTTTAGTGTCGAGAGCATTGATTGAGATGTTCATTGAGTGCTTATCGAGATAAAGATCGAGTGTTGATCGAGGGTTAACTCGGGCTATCAATATACAGTACATGTTTTATACAGTTTGTACACATGATCCATTGGTTGCAAGTTACAGGAAAAAAGTCAAAACCAAGTAACAGTCTCTGCAAGACAATTGGAACAGATCTCTGTAAAGTTGTGCCATTAATATGGTCAGAACTACATGTATAAGGATCTCAGGCTTCTTTCAAGCAGTCAGGTAGAATTAAGCAAACAATTTAAAACAACTGTATTTGGTGCAAAAGATACAGTCTCCAAGAGCTACTGGCCAGTACACAAGGATTGTTCACAAGTGACAACTGCTCAAGATTGGTCAGAGATGACAGATGTACCACCTACATGAATCAATTAGACAGATATAATGAGTTCACTTAAATCTTCCTTGACTAACAAGTTTCAAACTACATGCCAATCTACATGTACAAGAAATTGTCTAAATTAAGAACACAACATGGAACATAAAAGGCATTGGCTAGCCCTGACAGTCATAATGGCCCTTATCTCTATTCCAGCAGAAAATATTAACCAATAAGTTACCAGCCCTCAGGCCACATTCTACACTGGGTATGTAGGTAGTCACTTCATGCTAAGAAAACCAGAATTACAAAGGCAGCATCAGTATTGACAAGCCATAAAGTTCCATTGATCCTTAGGATGGAAAACTTGAAGATTGAGGGATCGTAATTTTTTTCATGACACCAGATGGCTAGGTAATGCTGTGGCCACTTTATGCATCATGTACATGTATCTTAATTTGTTTTCCATAGCATGAAGTGTCTATGAATATTACCACTCCCACTGGATGATATGCCAGTTATACCATGCTGCCCTCAACCTTTTGTAAGGTTGTTCTATCATCAATTCTTCAGTCCAATTTACACCGAGCTGGGTCCAAAAAGGCAGTGTGAAAGAGGAGTCTCATCCCACTGAGAGAAGACACACCATGACCCAAACCAGGACACTAAATTGAGAGCCTAGAATGACCTTACCACTAGCCAATTGTAGACCCATCTCAAGTACAGAGTTACAGGGCGTTGGTCGAAAATTGCATGTTCTATAAATTAAAGATTATCTGAGATACTAGCTACTGTAGTTATTTCATACTGCTTGCATAAACCAAATGATCTGCTTAGTGGGTAGCAGCTCAGACTCTTCTTTGATTACCTGTGCATTATAGTCAAAAAATAATTAAAATTTGTAAGAATTTCTTACCAATCAATTGAAAGCACTACACAGATCAGTACTTGTTTTCACCAAATACATGTAATAAGTGCACATTCCAATACCTCATTAAGGTCTGATATCTCATTATCTGCCAGTGAGAGGGTGAACACTGTGTTTGGCAATTGGTCTTTGATGCCTTTCAGTGAGGATATCAGATTTCCATGTAGCAAAAGAGTCTACAAGGTATAACAAGTGACTTGTTTATGTCATTGAAATTATGGACTAAAAAAAAAAATCTTAATAGTATCGGTCAATGCCTCAGCCAACATACCATATTGGTACTAATTTTCGTGGGCACTTAAAGGAACACTGTCACGGGAGTTTTGCTGTTTTCAGCTTCATTCGTTGCTGAAATCTTTATCTGGTACTTCTACTCATTCCCAAAATGCTCAATTGGACTAAAAGAAACATATCAAACGAATGGTGGCTCAGAGAGCAAACCATAATGAATTTCTGCAAATATTTTCAAGGAATGCCCCTAAGAATTTGAAAAAACTGGCCAGTTTTTTCAAATTGCAATCCATTTCCATCCTTGCCATGCTAAGTGCTAGGCGGCAATAAATGGTTTCGGTGTAGTGATAAAGTCCTAGATAACAAAACTGCATCATTATTTTTGGGTTTCCATGGATGCAGGAACATATTTCGGCATAGTAAAATGACGCTAAAATACCGTGACAGCGCCCCTTTAATTTTTGCGAACAAAAGGTCGACATACTTCGCAGGTCTTTATTTTCGCAATTTTGGTGAAAAATTATTTTCTTAGGGAATTAATTTTTGTGAAAATGTAAAAAGAAACACATTTCATTTCGAGAACTTTATTATTATTTCACACTTCTCATTGCTGAAAATCATCAACATATAACACAACTGAACTATAGAAACTGCATAGTTTGCCATAGATGATAGAGTGTTCATGTAGACCTCAGAACTATCGGTCTGATGGCTGCCCTTTGGAAATTTAATGTTCTAACTTAAAACTAGCATAATATTATTCACTACGCAGCATATTTGCCTTCTTTGGCAAATATTTGTTTCAAGAACACCAAATTTCCGTGGGGCAACTATCAGTCAATCGTTCCTCAACAGAAACACTCTATTAAATAGTGTCCGCTGACACCACCTGCAGTAAACATGGTCCGTACATGTAATTTGCAGAAGGATAAGGCATGTGGCAAACTAATTTCATAAAAAACAGTTACCTTTAACTTTGTGAGGGTTTTTAAACCTGACAGAACAGCAATACTAGACAGGAGAAAGACGAGACAGAAGATTTAGCCACATATGAATCATGTGAAATCCATAGTAAATATTATCCATAATTTATTTGCAGGACTGCCAAATTGAGATCTCCAAAAGCTTGATAAAAAAAGTTTTCAAAACTAAATCAAGCACAGAAATTTACCACATGACCCGAAATTCTTTACTACAGTGTATGTACATTTCCACCAATATTGATACTTAAGTGTATGGTCAATGATTGAAACTGTTGACAACTGATTTCATGGTAAGATACATGTGTCCAGGCATAAATGTTTTTCACCATGCATTAATCAGTGGATTTTTGAACAGAAATTTTTACTAAAAAATTGATGTAACAGTACTATCAGTTATTTTTCTTACCTATTATCTGACAAATCCAGATGATATAGATTGGAATTCCTATCAAGGTTTTCAATTTGCTACAGAAAAAAAAAACCACTGCAATTTACAATCATGTAATTTTACTTATTTAAGACCTCAGCGGGCTCAAACACACTGATGTTGCCGCATGAAAGCACAAACTAAGGCAACTCAATTTACAAACCAAAAGCAGGCAGTGTAAAAAAAAAAAAAAAAAAAAAAAAAAAAAGGCAGTGTAAAAATATTATGTTGAATATTAAGCTAAACTACAAATTAAAAATGATTAGGAAACTGAATGGCAAGGGCCATCCACTGATAGGCAATGTATGTGAACCAGCGGGAGTACATTAAGATCGAAGTACATTTACATGTATATGAAGCTGCAGGTGCATCCCGCAATCAGATTATTGGAAGTTTGCTAATCTTATAAACTTTAGACTGAAGGACAAATGTCAGTAGTACACTGTAAGTACACGTGTATGTAAAATCAAACATTGACATTCATAGCTAATTTGTCCAGAAAAGAAGGTTAATGAGATGCACGCTCTTTATGATAACCATCCAGGGCTAGAAGTTAATGCTTGCAAACTCACAAAATGTGAGTGATTTTCATTGATAAGTGAGTGAAAAAAATATCCACTAGCAAAGGTTTACAAGTTATAATCATCCATGCCTCCCAAACATTTGAAAAGAATTTTCTAATGGTCTCACCAATTTACTTGTGGAAAAATTCTTACTAGCCAAACTTTGCAAGTTAACTTTGACCCTGACCATCACAAAGTGTCCTCTTTTCTAAAACGTCACCAAAACACACATAATTCTGTCAAAAATGAAGTAAAAAAATGAATGAATACGCTGAGATGCTTATTAATAAAGAGCATTAAATCTCATTAGCCTGCATTTCTGGACATAAGTAGACAATCAGGGACTTAATCATGAAAACCATTACACAATCAATTAAGCCTTGTTTGAAAACTGTCATTCCAAAGAACTATTGATTTCAGTGCACATACACTTGTATACTAACACTAAATAAATTTAATTGAAGATATATTTTTTAACAGTGCTTCTGATCTCAAAAAATTGGGTTTTCATTTGACTGTGCATACATCTGTCCATTTGTACGTCAGACCTGTATCCGTACCTACACCCCTTCATGTAAATCAATTGATGTGAAATATCACTCTGCAATAACCCAGTTCCCAAGGCTTCTCCCTCAACAAGCAGGAGGGGCATGTTTGTGGCATACATATTTGATATTGGGCATCCATGTTATTTTCAATTGAGTTCTGCCTTTAGGCTTGGCTAAATCTAATAGTATATAATTATTCTAGATTAATACTCTCGACATTTCCAGTGGCAGCTCACCTCAATACTGTTCCCAGATAAGTTTAACCATTCAAGATTCCTCAGTGAGCTGACACCTTCAAGTGAAAATAAAAAAACAAATTACCAAGACCATAAGTTACATAACAAGATGCAGCGCCCTGTCCAAAGCTTGAGAATCACTTGAGCTTTACAGGAAGTAGTGACTACATTGTATACATATTGTAACTGCTGCTACTTTTTGTACTCTCCTGGGCAATATACAAGCCCATTGCAGGTTCTTCAGGATCATTGCCTTATGCAGTTCAAGGAGTATTCATGGCTTGTGAAGGGAAGGATTATTCTTTCGGGACTCTATACTAGCATCGAATACTCCTTAACAGATGGTATGATGGAAAATTTGTAAGGAGAGTGACTTGGCTCTGACAGCTTCCTGCTCAGACATTCTTTTACCATGTGGCTGTCACATACATATAACATGCATGCACCTCCCAAGGTAACAAGCCAAAAACATTCTCCTATGTAGTCTGAGACTAGTCTTGCCAAGGAGGCAGTTCAATGGCATCCATGCCTGTGCCACGAAAGCAAACATTCTCTCTCACCATACAATGTATTATCTTTAATCTCACTTTGATTCACAGCCACCAGAAGTTGTTTAGAGGTGTGATAATTAATCCACTAACTTTACCAGTAGCTTAACACTGATTGGTCTAAATCAGTTCAGTGTCGTTTAACTCCAGCTTTCTGATTGGCACCC
>JAHPZR010053413.1:2500-18472 GCA_019787425.1 Platygyra sinensis | reverse complement strand
TGCTTTTGATGACTTTTTTAAAACACAAAACTGGGATCACAGATAAGTTGACAAAAATCTTGTATTCTAGGCCCAACAGCCACGCAGGTGTAGTTTTTTTTAACGTTTATTTGTTTGATTGTTTATTTGCTAGGGAAGTGCCCTGTTTAGCTGTGTTACTAGCTACATTCCAGGTAGAAGGGCAGCAGATTCTTTTATACAAAACCTCCTATCTCAATGACAGTTTTTTAATGTCAGCTCCTTGTGTGCAATATAAAAGAAGGAAGTGAATATATTTAACTAAAATTTTATCCCCATTGAAAGGCACCATGTAGGCAATGCTTGCTTGACATTTTTGTTCCTTAATTAGCAGTTTCCCTAAAATTAATTACTTTGAAAGACCAATCCCTTAATTCTATTTTTAAAGTTCATTTTCTATTTGTTTCTATTTTTGTCTTTACGTTGGGCAAACCTCTGGGGTTAGTTAGTCAGAACCCCTAGGGGAAGGAATACAAAAAAGGCAGGCATGTATGTGCTATGGGTTTTCACTGGTATTTGTCATTATTATTATTTTTTAGATAAAACTGTATTCTTGCGCGGGTTTCAGTTATTTTAAGACTTGGCGTGATTCTCAACCCCCAGGGTCTCTGTTTGCGCCGAGTATCCTCAGGGAACTGAATTGAAGATTTATAGAATAATTGACGATCACTTCTGCCTCCTGGTGACGCAAAATTAACGAGAGAGTATTTTTACCTTCAGAATGCTCCGTTGTCTCTTATGACGATGCGCCTAATCGTAAATTATAAAACACGTCGCGATACACATACACCCACGCATCACGCACGTCTAGGTAGAAACTGACATTCAAAAAACACTGCCAGATAAGCTTATAAATTTGTAACAGCTGAAGTCTTTGTAATAGAATCATTGCGTCGGTAAAATGAAAAAAAAAATTCTTCTTCTTTACAGCAGTTTCGATTCATCGGGATCTAACATAGCATGGATTTCAAAATAATATTGTACTTACAGTTTTCTGTTTATAGTTGTTATTGTTTCCGTTTCGATAGAAATTACTAGACGTTTCGCAACTGGCAATGCATTTATAGTGTTTGCGGTTGATAAATGGGCGAGGAGTTAGTTTCGCAACGAATAGGAAGTGTAAGAAGGTTGCATCACTTTAATAGGTAAAGTTTTGGGAAATGAGGGTCCAATCAGACAGAGCGGAAGCATAGAACATCTTTGACTGTCTGAATCTGATAGATAATCGCTTCGCTTCTGTCGCAGAGAAAAAACTGTAAAACATACCTCACGTACAAGACCGTTGTTTATGACAAGGTTTAGAATTGGACTGTACGTGTTTGTTAGTAAGTAATTGCCCGCAAATTTTAATTTTTAGGTTTACGCATATTTTTAATATTTATTCACATCTCTCGATCAATCTGGAAAGATGCGAACTGAAATTTTACTTCCGGTACGCATTTCAAAAGCAAAGGGAAACTGCGATATTTTTAGACTGTTATAAACTTGAATTAATTACAGGATATGTTATGTGCATGAAAATAGTTCGTCATTATCACTCTAAATCTCAAAGCGTTAATTATTGACTTTGTGCAACATTTTGTCTAAAACCAACTTCACTTCCGTCACGTTTCAACCACTAAAATAAGCTTTACGCCCGAATTCCACTTGCCACACGTCATCATTGCCTCATTTACATTTGATGAAGTCACAGTTTTCGTAATTCGCGAACCTTGCTCGTCGCTCCGTCTGTTTTAATCAGTGTACAAATTATTAACGGCCGTAAAAGTGTTTATAACGTCGATAGGAATTCTAATACTCGGCGAATGTTTTGTTTCAGGTAAGTCCACTTGTCTCGTCGTATTAGACGCGTCGTTTTATATGTGTGTGCGAGTTGTCGGTGATGTCATTTCCCTCGTTGAATAGTGAATCTGTGACCTCCGGTAAATTGCTTACTCAATATTTCTATCCAGAAAAAAAGAAACGCACAGTTTGCTTCTGTAGTTCGTTGCTGCTGTTGTACAGATTTCGTTCTTATTTGTGAACGAAATTACTACACAGGTAGTCAAAAGCTTATGATGGTCGCATCTTGTGAGCGCCTCTCTACAGTCAAGAAAATTTTTCTCTATCGTTGGACTGATCTGACATATGCGAAGTGTCTGAAAAGACTTGAAGGCTATGTTTAAGGCTTCTTGCTACGCTGTAAGAAACATAGCTTGTCGTTAAATTTGTGAAACGGAAGCGAGCAGAACAGATTTTGTTTTTTCTTTAGTAGTGATAGAAATAGTATCGACCTTTGATATATTGCGACTCGTACTCGTGACTCGCTGAGTGCTTACTAACTCGTACAAAAACAGACTAGATTTTTGCGGGACGTGCTACAATAAAGAGATTAATCTCCCTTATTGAATTCTAATCACTGTAGTATTTTTTTAGTGCAGTTGTGAAATCCGTAAAGCCGATGGATTTGTCCAAATTCGATCTTCCATGACAGTGCCCTTGCGTAAGCTTTGTGCATGCTTAAGTGATTTTTTTTTTTGTCGATCTGCAGACTGTACTAAGCGTTTACCACCAAGTCGTGACTGGAAGCTCCACAAGATGAATATAACACAGTTCCTTTTTAGAGGCCAATAACTGTTTAATGCGTAGCTTTTTCAGTCCTCAATTAATTTTTGCACACGTGATAACCACTTTCTCACTTTAAGTTTTTTTCAGATGAAATTTTTTTAGCCTCATTTTAATATGGCACGATTTGCATACATGCAACTATATCACATAACTGTTACAAGCAAAGAAAAGGTCTTTGTTCAGAATAGTGAGTAATATTATTGGGAATGCACCTAAGGAATCGAGGAATGGTTAATTACCTAGTTTGGAGATCATATTTCATTGGAGTTATGAAAATCTCACGACAAGTTAAAAGTGGTATTATAGCTACAGTAGATCATGAATCGAAAGATGAAACAGTGAAACTGTGCACTAGTTCTCAAATTATCACTAAGGAAGCTCTCTCTTCTTTTAGCTTGTTTCCTACATACTTCCTTTTCAGGAATGATATCAAATTTCCATTTAGTGTTTTTCTTTTTCTCCTTCATGAAACTTAAGACTTCCCTAAGACATTTGTTCCTTCAGGAAGCTTACATGTATGTATTTGCTTTTGTGATTTTTAAGCTTCAACAAGTGCATTCGTAAAGATGACGCAGTATTAGATCTTGTACTTGGCAACTGAGGACATCATTTTCTCTATCAATAGTTACTTCGATTGTTATTACTTACAGTAATATAAATAACAGATAGTAAATAATTTTTATGCTACTTACCTTCATATTGTCACGAATTGCATCTGAAAAAACTTATATATAGCTGATAAAAGTGCCATTTTCTTTTAGTACATTTCCTTCTTTTTGTGTTTTTTTCTTCTGGCCAAAAATTCTTAAATTACTAGTACTCTAGGGGATAAAAATGCTATATCATTTTTCTCTTGGACAATATTCCACAATAATATTATTTCGAGTGAAAAAGGAAAGAAACTACTCTCTATATTAGGCAGTTCTATTTTAAGCCAACGTCAGTGGGAACATACATATTAAACTGTATATGTTATATGTATTACTATAGTTACTGTACTTGACAGATTGCAAAATAAATCAGTGATGGTTTTCTTTATCCCCTCTACATGTAGCACTATCAACATTGTTTAACCATATCTAGAACATACCTTAATTCACTCGTGCGACTGAGTCACATGTGTAAAGATATTTGTATAGCACACATTGAGTTCTTTGGGTCGGAGAATATCTTTTTTAGCATTTTGCCCACATGGTTTTGTAAAGAAACAAAATCTACATGTATGTTCCTGATATAGTGCCTATTTGACTCTGTCAGTTTATAGTGGAAAGAATCTAATGCAACCCCTTCTAAGATTTAACCCAAGCTAAGCCCCAATTATTGCCCTGAACTTATGAACCACTACCTAGTCTTGTACAGTGGAGTTGGTGCTTAATTCTTTTTGTTATAGTAAGTGTAAATTTTCTTATAAAATTTAAAGGCAACTGTGAAGGTTGTCAATTGAAAGACATTTATCATATTGCAATTGGTACACTGTCAGTAATTATTTTACAAATTGCAGTGGGTGGTTATTGTACATACTAAGTGCCCAGTTGGTTAAATTCTCTTCCTAGAGGTATTTAGCAGGGTTTTACTTTTCTCCTACAAAAGGAAACAAAAACGAAAGTGCCTCATATGGTCTCACACTGGCTACTACTGTGGATTCACTGTACTATCCAAGGTTCTGATAAAAAGCACAAAATTGATAGTTACATAAAGTACAAAGTACACCATAGCATAGTGATTTGGGAACTTGATGGCAGAATTAGAGTTCACTGTAATATGTAAAATCAAGCTAGAGTCACTACGTATTGTTCATTTGCAATTGATTCATAACTGTCATATACAACATCACATGAGCAAAGCATGGGATTTTATGTCTGCTAAGCATGGGATTTAATGTCTGCTAGGAATCACATGTAAATCATACAAGCTGGTTAATTTAACTTTACTTGTGATGTGTTGTGTTTGATACTGTGAGACGTTTTTAGTTTTACCATTTATGAGGTTAGTACATGTATATATGACATGGTACTGAAATCCATTTATAATCTTTTTCATTACAAAATTTCCAATTCAGTTGCTAAATTATATTTTCCAAATTAGTTGTGAGGGCCATATACTGTATGTCATAAGACAGAGTATTGCATAATTACAGTATATTGGCATGTTATTGGTATTTTTTATGAACTATTTTCCCCTGAACTCAAACTCTTCAAGAACAGGTGTAGCATGTTAATATTTTTCTGATTAATTTGATCATACCAATGGGATTTCTATATTTGAGATGTCAGTGATACATAGCTCTGCACCTTGGATTACAGTGAACAACGTTATTATGTGTTGTGATGTTGTGTGATGGAGTTATAAATTAAGCAATATCCTTACCCCACTCAGGAAACGCTATTTTTAAATAGACTCTTGATGTGCCAGCATTAGATAATGTGCAAAGTTTAGTGGGCTTTTTTTCTTGGTTCTTTTGATCTGTTACTGGACATCTGATACCTTTGTCAGTAATGCTAATGATGAATCTACCTTAAACTGTAAGGGTGAACAAGGTTCTTCTGAAATAACATTTAAATATTCCTGTTTCATTTAATATTGCAGAACAAGGCCAAATATGAAATAAACCATATTAATACTAGTGGACAATCCTAAGCTGGTGAGATTGGAGCTGCTGACAGAGAATTAAACCAAGGAACCTCGATTATTCAAGTTAAAGGAACTTTTTATGCCAGAAAGTACAGAGGACAAAGCAGAGAGAACTGCGGATGACATTATGACTTGTAATGGTATAGAACAATCGGGTACCAAACATTTAACCATGGCTAATAATACTGAGACTTTTACAAAAAAGAAGGAAAAAGAGAACTACAGTGACTCAAAGATGCATAATCTCACTGAATGCTGCAGGTGAGTGGCATGATATCTAGCCTGTTTACTTGTAAACCAAGTAAATTAATGATTTTTTTATTGGGGAACTGTTGCAAATTTTTGTCTTGTTCCGTTTGAGCATATAGAATTTATGCTGTCAGTAATTTAATACTAAACAAGCTAAGATACCAATCCTCTTCCGTAGCAAAGAATAATATGATGTAATAATAACGCGCATTTCAATGATAGTTTCATCTGAGTGAATAAAGAGCTTTTAGAACATGAAATGACAACATGAAGAAATGGCACTATGACTAGCCTAAATAGTGCTCAGGTTAGCCTATATATCACTAATTTGACAGTGGTTAGCTCCAGGTAATAATAAAGAAATTATTATTATTGTAATGCTCAGACACCCATATCCCACATTGACTCCTATCCATAGTGCCATTTTGTCATTTCATGTTTTAAACATGCCCGGCGAGTGAATATTAAACAATTATTAACCAGTACTGTGAATAACTTGCTTTTCCTGTAAGGACTGAAAAGACATTAAGAATTTATTATAATAATTTTTGCACTCGTAAATGTGGTATACAGTTGAACCTCCTTATAAGTGACTGCCCATTTTGTCCAACCAAAATGGTCTCCTGTCAGAACTGGTTGCTAGAAACTTTTCACTAAATCAGTAAATTTGAATGCATGTTTTTACATGGGCATTTAAATTAAGGGGCCTGCAGTGTAGTAACGTCCATGCAGCCAAGTCATTTTGCTAAATCTTAACATTTTGCATTCAGATGAAGGGAAACCAGAGAATATGAACTATGAAGTAAACATGCCCTCTCCAAAAATATCAAAATACTCTTCAGTGTGCAGGTTTAGCTTCGCATGGATAGCAAAATTTCTTCAGTCTCATTGTTCTGGTCACAAAATGGTTTTAAGAGTACATGTGGTGACATGTAGCTAGCTTGCTGCATTTTCTGGAATGCAAGAAAACAATTGAAAAAACATTCTTCTGAGGCTCAATTGTAAACTAGGTGACAGATAAATCACAAACAGGAAAACCAGTGTGCCCTGTCTAGTTACTTTTTCCCTGCATTCATTGTATAATTAATATGCAGATTTGAGTTTTGACAAGTTGTTGTAGTGCACATGCAGTTCATGCCAAGAATAAGGGTTATTGTAAACCAGTAGATCCTGAATTCAAGGCTCAACCTGGTATTTAAAAAATTATAGGATTCAGGGCTTGAAGTTAACAATTTAGTCCAGTTGCAAATTTTTGCTAGTAAGATTTTTTCCACTAGCAAACAGGTCAGACCACTAGCAAATTATTTCCAAATGTTTGGCTGACTTGGATGATTCTAACTCGCAAACGTTTGCTAGTAGATATTTTTCTCACTCGCAGATTATCAAAATCACTTGCATTTTGCGAGTTTACAAGTGTTAATTTTAAGCCCTGGTATTTTAGGAAGAACCTACTATATCTTAAGGTAGATGATCAACAAGAAGAAGTCAGAGTTATTGAAATTATTTTTTATCTCAGCAGTATTGAATGCTGAACTGTAGAGTTTGATTTGCAAATTATGCTGGGCAGATTTTTCCATTACAAACCTTAAGTTACAGACCACTCACAACCCTGTGATTGAGACTTAAGGTTAAGGTTCATTTTAAACTATGCAGGCTATTTTGATGTACCAAAAAAAAAACATGGATGGAATGAAATGGACACGTGGATTCAGGCAATGAAAGCTATCAATTTGGAAAACTGTAACTTACAGTTGTTCTTGCTCTTGAGTATGAACCAGAAAATATTTGAATGGATTTCTCATTCTGCATATTTTCATAGTTTCAACATTTTTGCTTTTGCACAATACACAACATAATTTTGGCAGTTTTTTTGAACAAAAAAAAAGTAAAAGTGTCACTTGCCAGCAGGAGGCTTGCATCAAGCAAAGCCTTGGCCTTGGAAGCAACCCTCTGCCTATGGCCTCAGGCTGTACTCAAGACGTTGGCAAAGTGTTTCTAAATATGGACCTCCTGCTGGTAAATATATCTCACAACTTAAAGAAGCATCCTGTCTGCAATTTTAGGGTAGTTTTTGAACGTCAGAAAATAAAATCTATTTGAATCTATTTCTATTTTTCTCTATGTGATGTGAAACATGCTGCCAAAACGTTTCCCGTTCCAAAACTACATGAAGCTAAAAATGAAAATATGACCTTTAAGCTACTGGATGGGTAAGATTGGGGAGAATTGAGTTTTATTTTGTTGCCAGAGAATGTAATATTAACGTTTTTATTTAAAACGCGACTTAGTAAAGTTCTGTTGATTTGTTGGTCAAAAAAAATTATAGAGGTTCAACTGAATACAAAAATGTGTGGTTTAATTACTGGAGTATTAAGAAGGAACCAGTTCCTCAGCAAATGATTTTTTTGGGTGTATGGCATGCAGCCAGACATGCAAATCTCTCTGTATTTGCAACACACAAGCTCTTAACTGCTGCCGTCCTACAGCCTCTGATTACCCAACTCTGTCACCTACCAAATGGAAGTCACCACTGACTTCCATTTGTCCAACACTTCTCGCCAACTGTGAGAAAAATAGAGGATAGTCAGGCATTGCCCCTCGTTCACCCACCCTCCTCCTTGCTGTTTGACTACTTGACTGCAAAGGCAATGAAAAAGTATGGCAACACCATTGTTACCTTACTGAAAGAAACAAAAGACTGCATGAAATGTTAATGACCGTAAATTTTTATTTCCGTACACTAACAGTGATTTTCTTTCCTCAGAATGTGGATGTGCTCTCACTGTAGCAAGAGCTTCGCCTCCTCGCGTGCGCTCAAGATCCATGAAGTCAAACAGCACGAGAATGCCGCGCGCCACGTGCTCAAGTGCGGCACGTGCCACGAGAAGTTCGAGCACGCGAATCTGCTTCACATCCACATGCGGGTTCATCACAATGTAAAGGTGCGCTGCCCACGGTGCAAAGACATATTCGAGCACCCGAACGTCTTGAAACTTCACATCAAAGCGCATCACTCTGAACCGGTTTGCGTTGCATGTGGGCTGAAATTTGACCACGACAAACTTCTTCGCTTGCATATGGAGCATTACCACAAGGTTGGGAGCAAAGGGGCAAAGCAGTGTGTGACTACGCCTCCTCAGCAGACCGGTGAAAAAGTCAAGACTGAAGATGTCCTTGTAGAGATGAAAAGTGCTCCTGAAGAGACAGAAAGTGTTGATACTGAAAATCACGCAGTGAAACACCAAGCCGCGCAGGTCTATGAACAGACCAATGGCGTGGTATTCGGTGATTGGAAGCTTGGCTTTTACAGACACGATTACGACGACGAAGCAATGTCGCACGGCAGTGGTGATACAAGAGAAGACGTCAGCACCGAAGGCGACGTTGACGACATGCAGACTGAGAAGGAAGGCAATCCTCAGCTTAGAGAGACAGACAGCAACGTGGGAAGGCAAGATGCAGAGGCTGAAAATCACCAGAATTCTCCTGCTAAACTAGAGAATGAAGTAGAACGTTCCGTTTCACCAAAGTCTGAGAATGGCAGCCACGCTGCAACCGTAAAAGGAACGGATGCACGTCTGCCAACCCCTCCTCTTGAATATCACCAGACTCATACTCGGGTGCAGCGGTCATCTGTTATCGTCACCGCAAGCCGGGCTTCACCTCCCATGGCAATCCCACCCGCCAGCTTGAAGCATGCAACAGTAGCTTCTGAAGAGGTCCCTAAAGAATCAGTTACATCATGTCTCACCCGTCCTGCTAATTCTCCAGACTTAGATGGCAGTCTAGAGGGAAGCCCGCAGTCGCCCGCGGGATCGTATTCTTCCACACTATCAGGGGACGAAAGTGGCGACTCAGAAACAGCCAGTCAGAAAATGCGTGCGGCAAAACGAGCCTCTTTACGCTGCAATCGCTGCCAGGAGGAATTCTTGTCGAAAATGGAGTACCTTCATCATTTGATCTCACACCAAAAGGGAGATCGCGATGAAATGATCCCTGAACTCTGTGCTGACAATCATCAGGCCATCGATAAATTAAAGTCGAGCTTGCTCATTAAAATGGAGGCGAGAAGAAGAAATAACATTCCAGAAGAAATTAACCATCGACTCGTCAATGCCCAATCGAATGGCGCGTCACCCAATGATCGGACGAGCCCGACTTGTCAAGATAATCGCGCGCACGATTTGGCCGCACCGTGTACGGTATGCAACGAGCGATTCCCAGACTCGCAGGAACTTAGAGCCCATATGGACAGTTGCCACAAGAAGCCGCATTGTAGCGAGTGCGGGCTTTCTTTCGAACATAAGAATCTGTTAAAGATTCATATGAATTCGTACCACAGCTCTTTGGACGTCTTACAGTGTTACTACTGTGGAAAATCGTTTGAAAAGCGCGCAGAGTTCGTCAGTCACGTAACATCCCACGAAACCTCACTGAAGGATCTCAAGGAAATGCGAAGGAAACCGAACAGTCTCCGACGGGTTCCGAGTGCCACGAGCACTGAAGAAATCAAAAGTCAAAGTCAGCTGGAAAAGGAGCGATCTCCGGAAATCGATCCTTTTCGGGACAATGATGTTTTGGACGATAACTATCAGGCGAAAAAACAAGATGATATTCCTACTGTAGAGTATGCTGACCCAGTAAACAGCCGTATTGACGATTTACGTCAGTACGTTGAACGACGGTTTCCCACGTTTGGCGCGTTCCGCCATCATAAAAAGGAAAGCAGTCCCAATCCGCAAGAACCGGACGATTGGTATAGCGAAGAGAAAAGCAAGTATTTGGTCGGTCCAGAGGCAAAGACGAGGATCTTCCTTCCGAAAAGACACGAAACGTTCGAACGCGAAGGGAATTTCAGCGACCAAAGGTACGCGCCCGACCGGTTAGAATCATTCTCACCAGTTGCAAAAGTAAACCCTGTTTCCGTTGAGAGGATCCCTAGCTCGGACGCACTGAGGCGTCGAATTTCCACTTTCTCCGCGCTTGAAGTTGCTGGCAGGTCAGATGACCACGCTAAGAGCGTGGTGCTGGGTTTGAGTAGAGCGAAGAGGGATGGTATGCCTTTGGGCAGACCTCCACCACTCATCCCTGTTGTACATCCAAGAATGTCTCCGAATTTTACTCGACAGCCGGGCGTGGCTTTAAGGAACGGTCATCAGCCCCTGTCCCGCACGGCGTCAGCAAACTCGGCCCTCAGGTACCACAGGATGCCTTTCTCTACTATGGCCACTAAATGGCAAGAGCCATTTAAAAGAGTAGTCCCTCCAAGCCCAGTGCAAGACTCACCTCCAGATCATCAAGAGGTTGCCGCCCGCGAGAACATTAACAACATCACCAAAGAGGCGCTGCTTCATTCGTTGTCCCTCAAAAGAAGAGCAAGTGCGCCTGAACTTGGGGCTCTCATAAGAGGACCTCATGATGTGTCCCAGAGGTTGGGAACACCAGCAATCAAAACTCTTCTCGAGAAAAGACCTCAGAGATTTGAGGACACAGACCCCATACCTAATACATCCCCAGGGCGATCCCGCCAGCTCAAGGAGGCGTACCAGCCGAGGCGAAGGCACCCTCGGGACTTCTTTTGTCATCTCTGCGGCATTTACTTCGGTCACAAGAAGCTTCTCAAAATTCATTTGGACTGCTACCACGGCTCAGCGCAGGAGCTTCAGTGTCTTCGCTGCGAAAAGAACTTCTCCAGTCGCTCCGAGTTTCTGGAGCACTTGATGTCTCATGAAGGCGGCGACGAGCTGTTGGCCATGCAGAGAAAACGCCTGAAGTTGACCGCCCGCAATAGCGTGCCACTCACACGCGAAGGAGAGACGGTGATACGGCGGGAGCTGAACATTAGTGTCGCCGCTCAGGATACTGCCGTAGCAAGGGAGACAACCCGTCGAGGCGATCTCGAAAGTGCAGATATCCGAGGCGAGTTGGGACACCCCCTCCCAGAAGAATTGCCACAGCGGGTTGTCGAAGAACATCGTGAACTTCCTGCTCAACAAGAGAAGCCAAACGACGACTTGGAGGACGAACGTCACGTCACCAGTGGCAAAGCCAGTAAAGTGAAAACTGAGGATGACGAAGGGGCAAATTTTTGCTTTGTGTGTGGCCAATCATTCAGCAACGGTAAAAAACTCGAGCATCACATTTCTTCCCACGCCGTCGTAGACAAGGATGGACGCTACTGTTGCTCGCTGTGTCACAAGACGTTCGATCATCACCGCAAGCTAGAAATTCACACGCGTAGCCATACGGGGTTCAAGCCGCACAAGTGCGAGCTTTGCGGTCGATGCTTTCCATATTATAGCTCCTATTACTACCACAAGATGACCCACACCGAGGACAGACCGCACAAGTGTGGAGTGTGTGGTAAGGGGTTCATACAGACCAGATACCTACGATCTCATATGAAAACACACAAAGATCAAAATGGATGGACAAGCGACGAGGAACTCAATGATGAAAGCACCGAGCAAATGAATACAAGAGAAGACGTAGCGGCAACGACGTCTCCCTTTAGCGAGACCACAAATGTTAAAACGGAACAAATGAATCAATCGAATTGTTCCACTCAGAGAGCCTTAGAAGAGCACGATACAGCAAGGATACTATGCAGTTTTAAGCAAGGAAGTGGTGGTGGATTTTGTGGGCAAAGTTCGCCTAAGCAAATTGAGTCTGAATTAGAAATGCGTGGCAACGTTGTGTCGAAAGCGTTCTCGGGCTCCGAAGATTCTCCGAATACAGATCGGAGCCGAGACGCAAACAGTCCTCCGACCATGAATCGAACACCAGAGCGGACACGTTCACTGGAAGCTACCGAGGTTGATGAAGGTGGTGACACTGACTGCAGCAAAACCACTGAAACAAAGATCAAGAAAGAAACGCGTCAAGACTCGGCCGATGAGCGTCTTCCAAAAACTAAGAGAAAGAAATACCAGTGTAAACACTGCCATAAAAATTTCAGCTCCTATAGCAGTCTGCACGTTCACGTGCGCATTCATACCGGTCAGCGGCCCTACTCCTGTAGCCACTGCTTTAAAAAGTTCACACACTCCAGCGGCTTGAAGCGTCACGTGAGGTGTCACACTGGCGAGAAGCCATATCCTTGTCCGGCATGCCCCGCGGCGTTCGCGGACCGCGGAGCTCTGAAATCTCACATCAGAACTCACACAGGAGAGAGGCCTTTTGTCTGTGACTTGTGCGGCAAGACTTTCACTCAACCCAGCTCTCTTCGCGTTCACAAGAAGACTGTACACGTGCACGAGTTTTTCGACGAAAAGTGACCAAATCTGAGCAGCCTTTCTATTTATTAGATTTCCTTACTATTTAACTGTCAGTTAGGATCTTTTGCGAAATGTTAAAGTCTGTCTTTTTGAAATTTGGATTTTGTGTGTGAGTGGTGTAGCTATAAATTTTGTGAGGGTCATGTTAGTACGTGAATACTCGGTTTCTTCTTGCTCAGACTGTTTAGCGCTTAGTATTTTTCTAGAGCTGAAAAAGAAAAATAATAATTATAAGTAATATTAATCAGTCACTTAATGATAATGATAACCAATTTAAGGGAACTCAAACGTTTAGAGATTTAGGGAAAATGTTTAACGATAACTTCCGGGAAGAACGCAGACCACTTAGGCATAAACTCTTTCTAAGAATAAAATAACACTCAAAGTTATATTGTTCATGTCGTTTGGCTATCAATGACGAAGTAATACGTGCAACTGTAACTCTCCAGCCGAGATCTATCTGCTCGGTCAGACCATGGACGTGCAACACTTACAAATGAGTCGAAGTCTCGGCTTTCCTCTTCTCCACCACCCCCGTCTCCTCTTCTGGCTGGTACGCTCATTCGCGCCATCAGATTTTTCGCTCTCTTAGTTGACTAAAGGCACTCGTAGCTGACTAGGGCCCGTTTTACACGGCACGACTTTGACGCATGCGACAAGCTTACGACAGAGCCTACGATATGACTTGGGACCATTAACACGCGTACGACAGTTTCACTTATAAAATTAAATATGCAAAAGTTGCACCGGGATTTACGGAGCGAAAACGTTCTAACAAACGTAAACAAATACTTAAGCTGTCTTGCGCTTTGAAAAAGCTTCCTAACGAGATTGTTTTTCGCTTTAATCCGTTCCGTACTTTTCGAGAAACGACTTCATGTGAACCACTGAGTCAACAACAACTTCGTCCCCCATTTTGACGCAAGGAAATTTCTCCTTCGTCCCCTCCTCAGTAGAAATTTGACACAAAACACGTATGTTCTATAAATTTCGGCTACGATTGTTGCAGCGTTTTAAAACGTGTTTTAAAATCCTACGACAATTTTTTTGACGTACACAACAGTCGTCAGCGAGTTGTAGGTTTGATTTACACGAAGCAATTCATGTCATAGGCCTGTCGTAAACTTGTCGATTGCGACAAAGTCGTACCGTGTAAATCGGCCCTAAAAGAGACCTTTACCAGTCTACCACCGATTCGTTGTCCCTGCATTGTTTAACTAAGGTAATGTATTCTTGGCTTGCACGTGACGTCATCATTTTCTAAAATCCAAAACTAAATAGCCACCAAAGTTTTTATCCTCATCAGGCATTAGAATGGGTAAATTGACATTTGTTTACAACGTTTCAGCTCAGTAGCTTGCTTCGTCTGGAAACCAACGCATTTTGAATTTCAGAGCTATGGCGGTGCGTGACATAAAGCTACGAGCGCGTTTGTTGAAAAATATCTTCTTATGTCCTAATTTTCAGCCTATTCAGAGGTTAAAGTATTAGGAAAAGTGCTTATGTACATGCCTTTTTGTTCAGTGCAGATAATAAGTCGCCCAGATAGCCAAAGTAAGTTCCAGATGATTACACTATTTTCCAGCCGCCATGTTGGGGTTCCACGGAGGTACACCAACATGGCGGCTCCATACTGGGCTCTGTAAATTTGTGCAGAATATTTCGACGAATATCTCAGGTTTAGGAAAACGCACAGACTTAAAACTTGGACAAGGTTCATCTTTACCAGTCTCCTATAGCATCCCAATTTCCTGACTTCATCCACTTAATGGTTTTCGATTTATTTTTATATTGCGTGACAGTGCAAGCCAAGAATACCTTACTTGCAAAATGTTCTATTCCGGATATTTAATTTTCGGACTTAATCTCATTTTGCACAAATTACGGACAGAAAATTCGGACATTGCTCACGATTTAGACCGAAAACCAGCGGTGAAAGCGATAGTTTAACTGTTTCCTGAAGGTTTTACAGATGTACGGATCGACAGAAAATGGCACATACTTGAGTCTTTCATAGCTATCTATAATGTTACATATTTCAAGCAGTTTATCAACTAGTGCTCCTTCCAAAAAGTAAATAAAGGGGTTTTGGAGCTACGTCAAAGTTTATTTCTGTACTGTAAATATTTTGGACGCCTAAAATTTCGGACGCCGGTTAATTTTTAGGCTTGTTTTTATCCAAAATTAAATCGTCTGAAATTTTTTGCAACCGCAAACGTGTAATAAGTAATGTAAGTATTGTGCCCGCGACGTGTAGCGCTCGTAAAGGCGTGTGCTCGTATTTGACTACATTGTAAGAATCTGGAACTCTTTGAGTGCTTCAACAAAAATCTGACAAAGACAGCAAGTGTTCCCGCAAGTTGCTTTGTCTGATCGCGTGGTACCTGTACGTTTGCTGCAGGTCGTTGACTAAGCCACATGCGTGAGTCACGCAATATCTTATCGCGCGAGAGGAGCGTGGACACATTCTTCAGTATAGGAGATATAAAGAAACGGTTAAGTTATATAGTTGTGTTCTTCTGACAGGATAAATTTACTTCAAGTCAATCAGTCCTAAATAAACAAGGATGGAGACCAGGACAGATCACAAATTGCAAACGACAAATTCGAAATAAATGACCAATTCAGTTTTCAAATGCTTCTTCAGATATGAGCCGGTTGCTGCATAGTCTTGAACACGATGCGCGTTTGTTGGACTTTCATAGGTACTGCCTTGTTGCTGGCCCGTGGGGGGGGGGGGGGTACTCGATATATCCCTGGGTGGGGAAGGTGTGGCCTGTTTAAGACAAATATCGCTGATTTTCCTACCCTGTTTAAGACAGAATTCCGATTTTTGATACCCTGTTTAAGACATAGATTAAAAGTTGCCGTTACAAATTGTGTGCCTTTCTTGTTGTGTAATCAATGGAAATTTACTATATGTGCCTGGTATCAATGCCAAAGTCAACGGAAGTCAATAATAATTTACAAGAGCTTGTAAAAATTTTGCCGTTTATCGTCCAAGAAAAGATATCCCATTTAAGACAAAAATTGATAAATCGATACCCTGATTAAGACAAAACATGACAAATTCGATACCCTGTTTAAGACAAAAGTCCCGAAAAACATACCCTGGCTTGCCGCACGTCCCCATTAAGCTCTTATGACGGAGTACCCCCCCCCCCCCTCCCCCGCCGGGGGTTGCTGGTAC
>JAHPZR010053411.1:7500-21276 GCA_019787425.1 Platygyra sinensis | reverse complement strand
TATGGCAAGCCAAGCATGACAAAAGTGGGTTGAGTTGAAAATCACCTATCGAGTCTCAGTGATCGATGTGTGAGAATGAGAAATCACTGTGCGAGATTGGAAAATCACTACGTGAGATTAGAAAATCACTGTATGAGAAATTAAAATTGCTATACGAGAATAAAAAGATGTCATGCGAGATCATAAGTACCAATTGAGAATGAAAAACTGCCATGCGAGATTGAAATTAACTGTTGAGAATGAAAAATCGTTGTGTGAGAAAAAGAAATCACCATTCGAGATTATCGATTGGTTTTTTTCTGAGCCGGTGATGCATAACCAGTCAGCGGAGAGTATTTTGGCGGTCAGTATAAAACATGGACTGCGGACTACGGACTACGGACTACGGACTGGGTATAAAACACGAAGAAAGCTTCTACATTGAATAAATTCTCGCACGAACGTTTCAGTCATAAATAGAAGCTATCTGTATAAATTATAGAAGTCTCATTTCCCGAAAGTTCCCGCTCATACATGTTTAACCATGCTCAAGAGAAAATGATAGGATTTTCTCTTGCCATACTCGATTGCCGAAACAGAAATAGAAGACACTGAAAGTCACAAAATTGACGAGCTGTATGAATTTTCGAATGATTGAAGCCATGATTAAATGTTTTGAAAGATCAACAGTCGAGAGAATTGAGGAGAATTCGAACGACACGTCCCGCTGTTCATTTGTTCGATCATGTATTAAATAAATACACATACATACGGCCACGGCGAAATGAGGAACAAAAAGTTGATAAATAGAAGAAACGACATTACACAAGGATAGCAGCTCTGCACGCTTAATATCGCCTTGGAAAAGGAAGGGGAAAAAACGAAAAATAAATTTCTTACAACACAGGGTATTCGTATTTGGTCACCCACCCAAATACTATCCCCGCCGAACGGGGCTTAACTTTGTTGAGCAGACGAAACATGTTGCTGTCCTTGTGGTATAGTGACTCACCCAAGATAGCCGGCATTGGAGGTGAGGGCTGCGATATATAGTTTCATATTTTAATTCTTCTTTTCTTGCAAAGTTTCGATTTCCGGTAAGACAGTACATGAGGAGATGTAACGCTGTTGAAAACATTCACATTCACAAAGTTATCGGTCCGTGAGACCGAATTATCTTCGTCCGAGAGACCGAGGCAATTATTTCGAAAGTGCCGCATGTCCGATCACCAAAGCATATTCCTCTAACTTTTTATTCTCTACTTTCCCAGCCATGCAGTATCAGATATATTTTTTCTCTTTTTGATACCTTTTCTCGTCTTAGAAATTTTAAAAAAATGCTTCCACCGTGGAGTCACTATACCACAAGGACAGCAACATGTTTCGTCTGCTCAACAAAGTTAAGCCCCGTTCGGCGGGGATAGTATTTGGGTGGGTGACCAAATACGAATACCCTGTGTTGTAAGAAATTTATTTTTCGTTTTTTCCCCTTCCTTTTCCAAGGCGATATTAAGCGTGCAGAGCTGCTATCCTTGTGTAATGTCGATTCTTCTATTTATCAACTTTTTGTTCCTCATTTCGCCGTGGCCGTATGTATGTGTATTTATTTAATACATGATCGAACAAATGAACAGCGGGACGTGTCGTTCGAATTCTCCTCAATTCTCTCGACTGTTGATCTTTCAAAACATTTAATCATGGCTTCAATCATTCGAAAATTCATACAGCTCGTCAATTTTGTGACTTTCAGTGTCTTCTATTTCTGTTTCGGCAATCGAGTATGGCAAGAGAAAATCCTATCATTTTCTCTTGAGCATGGTTAAACATGTATGAGCGGGAACTTTCGGGAAATGAGACTTCTATAATTTATACAGATAGCTTCTATTTATGACTGAAACGTTCGTGCGAGAATTTATTCAATGTAGAAGCTTTCTTCGTGTTTTATACCCAGTCCGTAGTCCGTAGTCCGTAGTCCGTAGTCCGCAGTCCATGTTTTATACTGACCGCCAAAATACTCTCCGCTGACTGGTTATGCATCACCGGCTCAGAAAAAAACCAATCGATAATCTCGAATGGTGATTTCTTTTTCTCACACAACGATTTTTCATTCTCAACAGTTAATTTCAATCTCGCATGGCAGTTTTTCATTCTCAATTGGTACTTATGATCTCGCATGACATCTTTTTATTCTCGTATAGCAATTTTAATTTCTCATACAGTGATTTTCTAATCTCACGTAGTGATTTTCCAATCTCGCACAGTGATTTCTCATTCTCACACATCGATCACTGAGACTCGATAGGGGATTTCAAGCTCACCCCACTTTGTCATGCTTGGCTTGCCATAGCAGACCTTTTCTTTGAAATAAAGCAAAAGGAGATAAAGAGGCTGTGCTTGCAGGGTGGGCCATCCAGTGCCATCTTCGTTGATCTATCCAAAGACTTCCTCGAAGACTCAAAAAACTGTTTTTCTTCGATACCCCGCAATTTACGCCTCTTGCTCACTTACGGTATGTCCAGGATTGAACGCAAGTATTGTTTAATTAGTAGTTCACGTTTGGCAAAGCCTGTTGTTAGCACAACGCTTCCTAGAATTATGTACCAGTCAAATCGAAGCTTCAACATCCCCTGTCAAAGCATTTGTACAGACCTAAAGTAACATATTCACAGATTCCAGCGAGATGACCTGTTTACAGCTCCGTGTATTGTTTAATTTTCAAATTTGTGGCACCTTCCCGGCGGTATTTATGCATATTTTTTTCAGGTCGAGGCCTTAACCCTGTACAAATGCGTTGTCAGTGCTTTTATTCAGCTGTCATGGCGAATTCGAAACTGGACTATTCCCCCTTCACCGGGCCGAAAAGCTGTTCAAACACCCCCACCTCCGGAAAAATTACCATATTACTGTTTTAACTTTTTAGTCGCTGTGCATAGACCATATGCAAAAATGGCCGCCTTTATATTATTCTTTTGCTCGTATTTAAATTAGCCTCACTAACCTCGTTTTTGAGACAAACATTGTAAAGAATTCGCTTATCCCGAACGATGTTAGTGAGGCTATTTTGAATACGAACAAAAGAATAATTTAAAGGCAGCCATTATTGCGTAGGGTCTATGTAAACATGGTTTATTAGACAACACATGTCTACGTAAATCGTTCTTAAACACCTTCAAATACGGAACACAGCTTGTGTAGGCCTTTAGTTTTCAACCAATCCGCCTCGAATACGCAATCTTTTCCTTTGCATTCATCAAAGTTTGTCTCTGCCGTCTCCGCTGTGGGCAAGAACTTCATGCCAGCCCACATATAGAACACACTCTCATATTGTCTTATCCATATATGGAATGTCTTATCCATATATGGATATGTGGGCTAACATGAAGTTCTGACCCCGCTGGGATTTTATATCAACCCACGTGAAATCAGCGCGACTCGTAACATGAAATCGAGGCTAGCGATCAAATTCCCCACCCCCTATGAGTGGTGATCAAATGCCCTCCCCCCCGGGCATGAAAAGGCGTCAAATTCCCGGGGTATGCCCGGGGGAGATGTTTAAGCTTCGATTTGACTGGTACATTACGGGGCGAAGATGAAAAGAAAAGTGGAAAAGATGAAGTCCGAAAGGAAAAGCAAAACAGATTACCTGCCTATGCTGGCATAAATCAAGAGACGAGAAGAGCAAGTCAATCACTCTTTTTCACTCACAGTAATGCCCAATTTATTTATTTGACTGGTTCTCTAACTGGGATTGATTCTAACACCTCTCTCGGGTCGGCTCGGGTCACCGGCCGGCTCCGAAACTGGGGCTGGAATGAGAGCCTATACTGTAATCGAAACAAATTTTGTTACATAAACTGCAAAAAACTGATAGAGCCTCTTAAGATTTGATTTAGTATAAGAGAAAATATTTTAGTTTTACGAAAGTTTCAAGAGCTAATGTAATCCAAACTTAAGAAATACTCCTGTCATCTCTCGTTTCAAGTTTCCCTTCGCGAAAAAGAAAGTTAACAAAATGTCCCTAATACAGACCTCCAACTCACAGATGAGCATTAAAATGTTTAAAATCGCAAAACAAACTGTACCAAATGAAGTGCTCAAACACTTTCATTTGAATGGTTACACCCTAGGGTTCCTGCAACATACTCGGATGACTACAGAAGCTCTTAGAAGTACTGCTGAAAAGCCTTCATTTGAAGTCAATCGATAGGGTAAAGTTATCAGTACTAAACATTTTCAATGCAAAATAGCGCAAAATGCGTGAAGGATAAAAACACGAACGACATTTCAGGCTGGGGCAAGGAACATCGTAAAGGAAAAAGTACACAATAATTTCATTACATTCTCAATCAATATTCGTGACGTCAACTTTATTTTCAAAATTTTCTCTGAAATAACTCGTTGAAATGACAACGATGAACACGGCTTTTGAACCGCAACAGGCGCAGTAATAAATTGAAAATATCACATGCAGTAATACAAAAGGGAAGGAAAGTTACCAGAAATAATCTAAATTTTCAAAATTATCCAATGCTTCGCTTAGCACAGCTAAAACGTTCAGTTACATTAAAACAATGTTTGCTTTCTCTCCATAATTTTCTAGCACACCTGACATACATTAAAAACTTATGGCAGTAAATGCTACTGTTAAAGCACTAAAAAGCGCGAATTTTTTTCCTTATTGGTCCCACCGCAGCTCAAAACGACAAAGAAATGTCTACCTCATGCCAAAATATTTTAAACCGTCCAATGAAAGTACCACAAAGCTTGTCACTATATAAGCCAATCCAAGCTCCAGGAAAAACACTTGCAACGGTTGGTAAGCGCGGGAAAAGTGAGCAATACAAATAAGCACTCATAAAACGCGCATCTGATTGGCTGAAGGCAAAAACACAACTCGCTTTGATTGGTTAGAACACGTCGCTCATTTAACTCTAAAATGTGATTTTTTTTCTTAGGCAAGTTATTAAAAGCTCTATAAAGATGAATCCTGTATATTTCCCTGCATTGTAACTAACATCTTTTAAGTTGTAAAAAAACGCAAAGTCATGTTTTTCGCTTTTTTGTGATTTTTTTCCCGTTGGCCTGAAAAATTGAAAGTCATAGTTGCAGACATCATTGTAGAAAAGAACTTCATGGTCAATTGTGGTAAAGTTATAATCCTATTGTCAAGACGTTCACCTTCGCCTTCCCCACAGAATTAATTATTTCAGGCCAATGCGACCAATGCTATAATAAAAATAGCATGTATACAATTTCATACTACAAAAATATATTTGCTCTTTTTGGGCAAAGATTAGGAAAAAATCTGAACATTTAAATATCGTGTAAATTTGCACAGCTCTGCCGTTTCTGTTACGTAAAAACAGATATAATTAACTCGATTTGATCATAACAAATGAAAAAGCCTCTTATTTTTCGACGCGCCAAAATATCATCAATTTACAACTTATCAACTGTCCTTTATTCTCAATATGTTTGTCAAAACAGTACTCATTCATTTACAAACCTCCCAGATCATTTATCTTCCTGAAAAGGTGTCGTTCGAAATTACATAGAAAAATGTATCAACGCTTCATCTGTGAAATCTTCTATACTAAATTCAACTCATAAACTCTTGCAGAACAAAAGGGTTGAAAATATAAACAATATTTTGGCTGTTTTCTTTTGGTTATACGTAGCTTCCTCTTCCTCCTGCAGAGAAAAGAAAACATGTATGTTAACGTGGTATTTATTGTCTTCCTGTTGCCTTGCTCTAAACTAGCACTCAAGTCAACATACGCGCATGCGTAAACACGCAGGTGGACGAGTAAAAGAGAGGAGACTGGTTTTCATTACCAGTTCTCATGCATCGCCGTGACCTGGTCCTAAAAGAGATTGTAAGCAAGGACATAGGAAAACTATGTAAGCAAATGAACTGTCAGCTTTATTTCATTTGTACTAACAAGAGCGCTAATCAATAGGTATTTAGACCGAGTGGCTCACACAGCTTCGGGTGAAACCTCTGCAAAGAAAGAGAGACACGTTGATGACATGTATTGAACGTACTCCAGGTTTACAAAGGCATACGTTTTGCTATGAAAGACTCGCTATTACTCAGGTTTAAACCGTGAGAATAAGCAATGACAGACAATTGGAAACGTTGCTTTACATATTAGCTCCCTTGTGGTTTCCTGAATAACCGAGCTTAAAGTGCCCCTATGATCAAATTTTCGATATACATTTTTTTACATTTTTGTACACAACAGGTCTTCCCTGGACATCTTGCCAAATTTCAATCTATAACGAAGTATAGAGTGTGTGCACCTGACGTCATCAAATTCTCAAATCCAAAACAAAAAAGCCACCAAAGGTTTTATCCTCATCAGGCATAAGAGGTACCAAATTTATAGCTGTTTACAACTTTCCAGTTCAATAGCATCCTTCGTTTGGAAACCAGCGCATTTTGAATTTCGAAGTTACGGCGGTGCGTGACATAACCCTACGATCGCGTTTGTCGAAAAATATACAATTATCTCGTGATATTTAGCCATTTTAGGAGTTTAAGTATCAGGAAAAGTACTTTTGTAAATATTTTTTTTGATTCGGTTCCGATAATCGGTCCACTAAATAGCCAAAGTAAGTTCCAGATGTTTACACTCTCAACTTTGGGAGAACGCACACACCTTAAACTTGGATAACTGTCTTCTTTGTTTGTCGTTTACAATATCTCAATTTTTTGACTTCATTCAATGCACGGTTTTTTGTTTTATTTTTTTTGCGTGACACTGCACACACTCTATAGAACGCACGTTTTTTGGACTTTTATTTCCGTGAATCTACGGCCGCCGTTAATTTTCTTCGTTCCAACTCTTGGTTGAAAATTGGAGAAAATGACGTCATATTCTCAAAAATACCGGACGGATTGAAATTAGAATAAGTGAAGGACGGTGCCTACTTTTGTTAGTGCGCACACGTTCTGCGCATCACGCAAGCCATAGTTTGAGAGCGCGCGCGCGCTGGGGTTTGACGCAATCAACTACGCCACCAGGCACACAACTAAAATTAAAGCAAAATTTGCCTTCGGTGACCGAATCAATTGAACCTGTACTTAAACCAGGAACACCAGAATAGCAGCATATCGCTAACCACTAACTGTTAACGTCTTCCAGCTGAAAACCTAACTATTATCTTTCGAAAATCATGCTGAAGTTCAACTGTAAAGATGTACCTGCAGATGGCGTAGTGCGCGCGCAGAAACGCCAATGTCTTACTCACTGGGGAGGTGACAGGAAAAATGTAACGGGCACCATAAAAGTTTTCTGAAAAAGATCAATAACTTGAAAAAACGCGTGGTTACCCCTACATTTTCTGTTTCGAAATGGAAGTGGCAAGCCTATTCAACATGTGATTAGTTTCTGGTTGTGAGCAAAAGGTATTTAGACTGTATTTTAGCTGAACCAGAGGAAGGCTGTCAGAGACGCTAAAAGTGCTTTTGCAACGATTTTGTTATTACAAACATACCAAAAATGATTTTAATGTTACCATTTGCCATGTAGTTTATGGATCTTTTTAAGTGTGTTTGCTTTCCTGTATGTAAAGGCGAATTCTAAGGAAATCTGTGAGGAAATATCGTTTCCCGCGTTTTCAGAAAAATGCTATGTCAGCATTTTTGTTGAGATTCAAGGCTAATTATCTCGAAAAAATGCGTGCTACCCCTATTTTTCTTTGTGGATTCCAATAGCCCTTACAAAGATCTACTTTTTCTGCGTGGTCCTAACTTGGCGCAAAAACCTTTGTATTGAGTAGGCACCGTCCTTAAGTGTGGAAAATTGCACGAACACAGGGGCCAAAGTTTTTGTTCTTCTTCGTGCGAATTGCTGTACCAATTGTTATTATGATTTCAATCCGTGCGGTATTTTTGAGAATATGACATCATTTACTCCAATTCTCAACCAAGAATTGGAACAAGGAAATTTAATGGCGGCGCTAAATTCTCGGAAATAAAGGTCCAAAAAAACGCGCGTTGCAATGTTAGTAATAGATTGAAATTTGGCAAGACAAAAAAAATGGATATCGAGAATTTGATCATGGTGGAACTTTAAGGTATATCAGAGGGTAACCCTGTCAAGGACGGTGCAGGTTAGCCTCTTAATCATGTGGCATTGTTATACCTCTCAACTCAAATACGTTTTCCGATTCGAGGAAAACGTGTGACGTGTCGTGGGTCAAAACTCACTAACTCCCTGGGGCGAACAAAACACTAACTCCCTAGGGAAACAACAACATGAACTTTCGATTCGCACGTGATCAGTTCGTGCTCCTTAAAACCGCGCCAAACTTGTTAGCCAGCCGGCGTAAAGCAAACAAATCTTCGCAGTTTTTTTTCTACTTGGGAGGTACAACAAAACACTTAATGACTGGCTCCGCGGGAAACAGCGAGTTTTGTTTCCCCTCGACCTTAATGTTCCCGGTCAGGGTCTCGGGCAAACAAAACTCACTGTTTCCCGTGGGGCCAGTCATTAAGCGATTACTATTCACACACACGACTGGAATACAAAACTCGACAATTTTCCCGAAAGTTTACCTATGAAAAGCACATTTTAGAGCACCTACCGCGAGGCAAGTTTCTTTTTTTCCTCTCAAACTCCTTCATAAAATTCGGGACCTGGTCTGTGGTATCCTCCACCGGCCCTCTCGGCACCACTATCGGTTGAGTTCGTCGCGTGTTTGCCAATCTTCGCTGCCACTCGGGAGTTTCCGGAGACTGCTCGCGTTTTTCAGGCTGCATTCGAGTTGGCGACATTTCTCTGCGTTTTCTTCTCTCAGTGAATTCCCTTTTCCACCGAGTCACCACAGATGTCTTGGGTTCATTTTCTTTGTTGGAGGTTTGTACGCCATTGACAACTCGTTGTTTTCGTTTCTCTGCCAGTTCTCTCTTCCAGGCTGGAACGGCAGGCTCGTTTGAAGTATGGGTCTGGTGCGGCTGATCTGCGAACAGAAAGTGGATACTTCATGTTACATTGGACACGTGACCGCATGATTTGGCTTTAAGGCTACGTTTACACGCACGCGGTTTCCAATCGAAACGGTTTCATGACCTGGAAACCGCAACGAAAACGACACGGTTTCGAAGAGTTTACACGGAACCTATCCAACCGTTTATATCAAGGCGATCTCGTTCTCGGGCCTCGTTCTCTCGTTCTCACGCATAAAATTGGTCAGGCAATCTTTCACCGCGTTCTCGGTCATGGGAAGTTTGCTGTAATTTGGGCCCAAATGAACAGTAATTGCTCTCGTTACTCTTCTTATTATTAGGGAAACACATGCTCGAGAGAGACCAAAAGCGTTTGCTGTTTCCTCGAGTCGTTCTTCGTCTGGCAAATAATACAGAGTCAAGGCCACCTGTGTTTCTTCCGTATCAACAACAACAACAACAACAACATCTTTTATTTAAACACGGTTGGTATTGAAGCTAATATAGCTTATGGGGCCGTGTGAAAAATGTTAAAAAAATACAATAATAAAAAATTGAATGTATTCCGATTGAGTGTATTTCGAATGTATTTCGACGAAAAAGTCAACATTTCAAGACATCTATGTCTGTTATTGCGGTATATCTCGGTTTAAAGAGAGTAAAATACACGAAAGCTGTAAAAGCAAAGCGCTGCACTCCGTGCGAGGTTTACCATATTTGCTTCGCGAGCCAGACCGTTTTTAAATCGTTGCGGTTTCGCCGTTTACACGACCAATGAAACCGTATCGTTTTGAAAACGCTCCACTTTTGAAAGCGTTTTCAAAACGACCCGGTTCTGATAACGAACTCGACCGGCGCCGTGTAAACGAAAGGCATAACCGCATCGAAACCGATGCAGTTACAAATGAAACCGCGTCCGTGTAAACAGTGCCTAAGACACACAAGAGCTCTTCCCACCCATCCCCTTCAAACTCAAAGAGCACAACTCAACGCCAGGTTGTTCAAAAGCCGCCGATTAATTTTGCTCTCGTTTAGAAGTTAATCCAAGTTTTAATCACAGTTACTGGGAGCGCGTACCTTTGTACAATTCACAACTGAATTTTGTAAACCATTTTTTTTGTTGTCCTTAAATTAACTACATCCACTGTTGAAATAGTCGGAGTCCGTTTTTCCGGAATTCATTTTAGCAGAAAATGGAACAATTGGCTCATTCTCCTAGAATCACGTTTGAGATTTCGAGCCGGACACTTCCATACTTGATGGCATTAAAGAAAAAAACAATTCTTGTTGTTTTCATGATTGACTGTTGCGCGGTTCTTCAAAAACAACTTATTCAGATACCGTCGTTTGCAACTAAGTCCCGGAACGAGTCACGAAAAAACTGTAAATCTTAAACCTCTTACTAACCGAGCGCGATTGGGTCGTACTCGGGAATAATTGGCCCGAGATCGTGGCAGTACGGACCGAGCGTAGTCGAGGTCCCGTACAAAAAATCCCCGTGGGCCAATATTTCCCCAGTACGGGCTTCGAGCTAGCTAGGTTTAGTAAAGTATTTTATTATATGGCACTAGTCGCTTAGTTTGTTTTTTAAAGCGCAGTTTTTTCTTCCGGTCCACTTGAATTCAAAGGGCATTCCTTCGTGTGTTTTTGATGACGGGCGCAACTCAAAAAAGAAACGAGCTACCACGAGTTGAAAACAACTTCAATGAACGTAAATCATGTTAAGTATAAACAAGGCTTCAAGAACGATTTGTAACGGAATTTGTCACAAGTCTCAACAGCTGCAGTTTGTTGAAATTCGGAAAATGGTTTCTGTCGATCTTGCATGGAATATTTTAACTTGCGCATCACAAGATATGGATGAAGAAATGTCGAAGTTGGTTGCTGTGAAATCATTCAAACATATACACAGCTAATAAAGAGGCAGTCTTAGAGTCAATCCTCCATCTCTCTCGATAACAGTTCGACGCTTCTTTTCATTCTGGACAATTCTGCGCTGAAAATTGGAAATTGTTGCGGCTTGTACTCTTGTCCGTGTTTCCTGCATTTGTTCATAAAAAACATTTCAGTGGACAAGAAGTGGTCAAGCTCCTTCGCAGATAGGGTTTTAACTCTCTCATTTGTCATACCGTTACCTTACAATTAGTGGAGAAGAGTTTTCAGATCAGTAGCCATCTGCTTATGTGTGTTTGCACATTTTTGCTTCTTTATAAAATCGTCAATGGTCTCCTGACTTTCGCCGATGCCTGATTCAGTCTATACATTAGAGGTTTCAAGATCTTCAGGATAATAAAATTCGCTTCGTGAAAATTCGTCTTCCTCGTTCTTATCGTAAGCTCTGTAAAATATCAATCTTTTAGGTAGTTTCTATGCGAAGAATGAGAGTATTTACACGTTTTCTTTTCGTAGTTTTCGCTGCAATTTTGAATTTGCCGGCTTTCGGAAACAGAAAAAATACACAGCTTCCGTTTCCATGGAAACGGTCGTATGGCGAAATCCCGACCAAGAAAGAACCAATCAGGACGTTCGGATTTACCTCAGACCTATCTTGCCATATAATAAAAATGGATACTAAACATTCCATGATTCGTCATCACTCGTTCACAGTTCGCCCATAACGGTTACGCCCAAGTTTCGCGCAAAAGGCACAATTTGTCGAGTTATCAAAGTGTTACTAAACAATAAGTACAGGGGAAACCGTAAACATCCATTTCTTTTGCCTACAGAACTCCTGGATTGTAGTTTTATCCATACTTATTCGAAACATTTTCACAACTCGACATCATGTTATTAAATGTGTTGGTTTTTGGCCTCTTAAGCTTAAAGTCAGTGATCTCCCAAACTTCATGTGAGTGATGACAATTCACACTTTAAGATGCAAACGACGGTGTTGCTATTGCTATTTTAAAAATATTTGTTGACCAGACATGCACATCAACAGTGTATAAGGAATCCGGTCGAATCACAGTCAGCGCGCGCGAAGACATTCACTACGCTGTAAAATTCACCTTTAACTGTGTCTTTGCTTGAAGATCCAGCATTTTTCTTCTTTTCAATGAGATCAATTTTCCACTGCGGTAACACATCTCCAGTGTAAGTCGGTCTGTAAGACGAGTCAAATGTCTCTGCTCTTTCTCGCGTATCACTTCCTGTCCACGGTCCTACGTGACTGGATGGTGCGGTCGACGAAACAGGCCGGGAAGATTTCCTCTCCACTTTAGCATGTATCAATTCCACACTTGTTTGCCTAGCTTTCGACGGGTCCGGCACTTCAGAAGCTGTAACAGTCACTGTTTTCGACCTGTTGGCCGGTTTGGGTCCGGCTTTTGAAGTGATTTTGTGAGGCGCACTCACGTAATTCGAAGAAACTGTGACTCTCTGGGAATCTTCGGACGTCTTCGAAGTTATAGGCGCAAGAGAACGAACCAAGGGATGCTCGGAAGAATTTTTAGCTGCCCCTGCTAACCGCGAGCTTTGATCTAACACGTCACCGTTTCCCTGAACGCGTGACGATGTTACAGTATTTGATGATGATTGCGTGATCGTTCTCACTGGATGAGAGCTAGGAGTCATCAATTCGGAAGATATTCGTGTCACCATCGGCACTGTTTTGTTATCGGAGATCGTAGAACCCGACGGTCTTGGGTCGTGGGGATAAACAATGGGTTTCAAACGCACCGGTTGAAACTTTCCTGGCAAGTCCTCGCTTTTCTCATTAAGAACTGGCTCCGACTTGTGTATAGGACGCAAGAACACGTTATGATGCCTACTGCCATCGCTCCTTTCCTCGACTTGGCTTTCAACTGGATCCGGTTTAGACACAGGACGTAGACGAAACTTAAACAATTTATTAGCATCATTGTCATCATCTGATTTAGTGGCGACTGCTTCTAGCTTCCGCACAGGACGAAGCACAACATTGTGAAGCAAGTTCACCCCTGCATTACTATCTGATTTATCAATCACCGCTTCAGGTCTATGACGCAACGAATGAAGAACAGGGCCGTTCTGTACCAGTTTATCCTGTTCTTTGTCGTTTTCTCCTTGTTGTTTGGTTTTATTGTGTCTCCGCTGTTCGTGCAGTTTCCTTCGCGCCTCCGCCTCGACTAGCCAAGCCGGTTTTTTCCGCTTCCTTCTCCACTCTTTCTTCCTTGGCTGCCATGTTCCTCTTACTCTCGGCAGCTGCACGGACAACATCGGCCGCGCTGCTCCGAGAGCGTTGCTAAAAAATAACAGACGTAAATAAAATAATGGTTTGGTCTGTCTCCCTGTGTTTGCACCTTATTTACTCGTCTCTTATTTTGTTTTGCACGTAAAAGGCAGGGGAATAACTCGAAAACCACAACAAGGTTCATTTATCCTTCTGGCTCAACTTTAAAGTGTCCATACGGCCAAAATATTGTTTTAGGTTTTCATTATCTCTATAACATCTAAAAATGTCTTCAAACCCAAAAAAGTGAATTTCGATGCTTTTTGCAATAAAATCAAGCTTTGAATTTCTCGCCTTGGCCACGCCCAATGAAGTTGACGCATAATGATAGATTGGTGACGAATGACGTCACTTCAGGAATATCTCAAAGCTTTATGCTTTTATTTTGCTTGCTTGACGACCGCATTGCTTCGCCAACTTCAATTTGTTTGTTTTTCGTCGAGGAAAACTCCTCACCACTATTAAAACAACAATTACCTAAACTAGAAGGATTTCGTGATTCCTGAATTGACGTCACGACCCATTCAGAAACCCAGATCCTTTTCTCAGGACAACTCGGATTAATATTAATCCGTGGATTGTAATAGTAATAGACTATAATAGGATTATTATAATCCGGTAATAGATTATTATA
>JAHPZR010053411.1:0-2500 GCA_019787425.1 Platygyra sinensis | reverse complement strand
GTGAATTTTTTTTTTTTGTAGAGGGGCAAGCTATGTATGTGTATTGTGTGCTTCCATAATGAAACATGGAGTATTGACAGATGATGATTTAATACCTATATTATTTTTGTGGGTGGAATAACAGAAATATAGTACATGTAGGTCAAAACTGTTGTAAGTAAGGTATGGGTTAGAGACGACAAGAAAGATCGTATATCTTATAACCGCGCTTTTAAATATTAGCTGTTTTCCCAGCACTACAGTCACAACGCAATGCACATTCCAGAGACCCCTCGATGATTCAATTATTACGGTAGACACCATATCATTTGATCAACACAAACTATATTATTGCATCATCGTTCATCTCTATGATGACGTCATGGTTAGTAATCACCTGAACATCTACCCTCACGTTTCTTATCTTCAAGCAGTCCTTGTTGCAACCTCGTTCTCTCCTCGCTCGCCCCAGGCGGTAAGATGAGAGACCCTGGGAACGAGGTTGTCCTTGCTGATTCATTGATGACTATAGCCAAGCAATCAACTGATCAATCTGTAGCACAACAACTGACAACAACGACTAGACACGAACTGTTTAAGCCTCTTATTGCACCTTCACACTGACCCGTCCATAACATACCCGATGCGCCGACTAAGAAGAATTTTTTTCACAAAAAAATAACTCAAAAATAGCAAGAAAGAGAAATAAGCTCTCTGACTCGTTTAAGCCTGATTTACTGATTAATTTGTAGTTTAACTTGGTGCCACGCAGTCTTCAAGGAACATTATTTTGAACAGTTTTCATACTTTTTTTACCTTTAACAAAAAAGATCTCGGACTGAAACGAATATCATAAAATGTCCTCGAGTTAACCATATCAAACCTCTTCTGCAGACACCTAAAAGCTGCCCAAATATGTTAACTTCTTTTTTGTTTAATATCCTGGGAACAAGAGGCCATAACTTGTTAGCTCTAACTGAATTTACTCCAGTGTGAAAAACAAAAGTGTTAAGTTACCATTTGTAACTAAAAATAGCAATATCTCGTTTTCTTTGTTCAAACATTTCATGGGAACAAGTGGTGACGATTCGTCAGCTCCAATTGAATTTACTCTCTTGTGAAAAACAGAAGTATCAAGTTACCAATTCTAACTAAAATTAGCAAACATCTCGGGAAAATAAGTGCTCACGAATCATCACCTCTAATTGAATTTACTTCCTTGTGAAAAACAAGGGTGTCAAATTACCCTTTGCAACTAAAAATAAAGATATCTCGTTACATTTGCATACAAGAACAAAACAATTGTCACTTCACTTATTTTGTAAACGTTAAAACTGTTTCAAATCTAAATAGTCTCGTCTCCTCTAAAATATGTCCTTTGAACTAGAAGCGCCGATTCGTGACCTCTAATTGAATTTACTCGTTGTGAAAAACAAAAGTATCAAGTTACCCTTTGTAACCTGAAATAAATTATCTCTTCCCATTTGTTTACTACTGACTCATGAACTACTTCAAAACGCAAAGCTCATCCCGTTCATAACTAGCCACCATTACACTGAAACAACCCGATGTATATTATTCAATTACCAAAGTCGTTGCACTGACTTAACACAAACATAGAACTCCCAAGACTTCATTTACCTCACTTAAGTTATCTTAAACAAGAAATTTTATTTTTCTTCTACTACAATTCGTCGTGCTGGCTATTAATGTGATAAAGCGAAAACCCTGATAACGTTGACGAGAAAAGATTAAGTTTCATTTACAACGTATCTTCTCATCCCAGTAGTAAACAAGAACCATTATAAATGTAAAATCGTCACAGAATAATTTCTTTTTGTTCTGTTGACGGAATTAATCGTTGTCTCTTCGCTTTTCTTGTCGAAACTTATCATTGAAACTGATCAATGATATAGATGCTGAAATTAACGACTCGCTCTCGACTCTGCAGCAATATTTAGGTTTCACTACAACACGCAAACGATTCGAACCTGGTCACAACCTCTTCACATTCCCTCTACTGCATTCCGCCCCCTTGAATACAATTGTTCATATCATAGAAACCACATCAACATTAGTAGTAGAGCGGCTAACACTCATTTAATTCAAAACCTTACATAATGGGAAAAGCTCACCCTTCATCGCATGCTCGCAGTTATACATGATCCCAAACACTATGTTTCTTTGACTGATTATCCAATTGTTAATGACTATCAAACCCGCCCACAAACTCCTCAGCCTAACCCACTGAAAATGTCGAGGTAAACCCAATATATGAATACTTTCTCCTCTTTTACAGAAGAATAAATATGGCCGTTCTCAACTGTTTCGGGATCAAATCTTCTCACTTGCCATTTACCTTTACAACAAGAAATTTGATTGGTGTTTAATAGTAGATCCAATCTGATTGGTGTGACATACATACATCTCTCACTGATCCACTGATCCACTCACTGAACCACCCGTCCATAACATACCCGACGCGCCGACTAAGAGGTATTTTTTTTACAAAAAAATAACT
>JAHPZR010053410.1:5000-12635 GCA_019787425.1 Platygyra sinensis | reverse complement strand
ACAAATTATACACCAAAAGGAAACGATTGAGTATTTGAGGCGCCCATAGAGTAACCATAGAGATGACCTATCACAAAATATTCTGGTGAATATTTCATACCAATAAGACCCTAGAATCAAACCAAAACAAGAATATTCGCGCTTGTGAGCGAGGAGACTGCAAGTCTCACCAAGGATAAAATACGATTTTGTAAACACAAACCAATGGGGTTACCCCGTGAAAATTAATCACGGAATCTTTCTGCATACTTGTTCAAGGTTGTCATTAATAGGTCAAACCTCATTTCTTATACGGAGAGGAAATAAATTCGCCTACACACTGGGCTGGATCACTTGATCACTACAAAAAAAGCGAAAGATTTGCTACCTGGTGTGACACAACACGACCGACTATACAGAAGCAGCGATGCAGACAGAAGACACACGCTCATCGGTTGCCATCGCCATCCAGGCGGCGTTCCTGCTCATCATAATCCTATCTTCTCTCATAGGAAACACGCTGATTATTCTCGCCATCTATCGAAATCAAAGCCTTCGAAGCATTACTAGTGTTTTCATAGCCAACCTGGCTATGGCAGATTTTCTCCTGGCACTTCTTGGAATGCCGTTCACCATGGCATCGTCCATCACGTATGACTGGGTCTTTGGGCAAGTATGGTGCACCATTAACGGTATGCTCAATTCCATCTTCTGTATCGCTTCTATGCTGTCATTGGCAGCAGTCTCGATAGACAGATATGTTGCAATCATCAAGCCACTGCAGTATCCCCTTATCATGACCTCTCGAGTGGCCCTGGCCATGATTTCTTACGTGTGGCTGCACGCAATTACTCTTGCCTTTCTGCCCGTCTTCGGCTGGTCCAGTTACATTTACATTACAAACGAGTCGATCTGCACTGCAGACTGGGGTTCAGACATCCCTTACACGTTATTCATCTTCGCTTCAAGCTTTATCGCACCCCTCATAGTGATGGCTTTTTGCTATTTTCACATTCTACGTGCTGCAAGGAAGCAATCACAAAAAATCACACCTCGCGTTGGAGAACTCAGAGAAGAGACCTTGCAGACGATTGTTGCCGTACCTGTGGCTTTTGGCACCGCCAGTTCGAATGTGGCAGCCAATTCACCGTCGGCGACGGACAAAGCCAAAGAAAGGGAAGCGAAAGAAAAGTTTAGGAGAGACACAAGGGCTGCAAAAACGCTTCTTATCGTGATGGGTACATTCATGTTCTGTTGGGCACCACACTTCATTGGAATGACTTGTTTACTTTTTCCAAGCTGCAAGTGGCCAGATGAATTCTTCGCGACTACAACATGGCTGGCCATGTTGAACAGCGGTTGCAACCCGATCATTTATGGGGTGATGAACAAAAAATTCCGAGAAAGTTTCAAAGATATATTAATGTGCAGGAGAACAAGAACAAACAGATTTTATAGTCATCAGGAGCCAAGCAGCAGTTCCTGACATCTTTACGGGATGGCATCCTAAAAACGAGCGAACTCCAGCCAAAGGCTGCTTTACACGTGAGCAAAGCATAAATTACAACGTAATTTATTAAACCAGAAACAATTTCCAATGAATAATCTTAGAAAAAGACCAGTTAGATGCTAAGCTTTTAGTCAGAGGAAACACTTCCAGTAAAGCTTGAGACTAACGTTGCAAGCTGATTGTGGTTATAAGGGTTACGGACGGATATAAGAGAGGACTAGTGAAGTTTTTCAATGACGAAATCTCATCAGCTCATCTCTGTCGATTAGTTTTTCTTCCTATTAGGGGGATAAATACAAAGACGTATATCATTGGGTCCTTTTGCTGGACTCGATACTAAGAGATCACATTCTCTCGTCGATAAATTATTATCCATATACTAAATGTTTGGCAACAATACACAAAGAAACAAGTTGGGTCGATGTCGTTTGCTGCTACAATCTTCACTTCTATTCATGTATATCACTTCATTAAAAGCTCCGTACGTTCTTCCGGCCTTCTTAACAAAACTCTAAAAAAAAATAAGAACAACTTATTATAGGTCAATTATCGCGGCTTTTTGACAATTTCCGGCACATTCACCGTCTACTAAAACTGGCGACACTTTCATTTTCGCTTCGGAGATGGGCAATTAATTTGTCTTATAGATAAGAAAGCGACATCAGTTTTCTGCGGGGCATGATAGAGTAAAAGGTAAACATACACGAGAAAACAAAAAGAACTTTCATTTGAATTGCTAAATTTCGAAGTTGTCGCTTATGAACTCGTTAGTGAGAAGAAAAATAAACGTTTATTAATAAGTGAGAAACACTGAAAATCGTGCGAGATAAAACGTGTCGGGTTATCATATCCTTGGACAGCTTTATGAGCTCTTTCGACTAACAAGGAAATGATAACTGCGAATCTTCTTACTTCACAGCTAAAGCTACCTAATGCCATCAACTAAGTTTAGCCTTTAGGACTGCTGAGTAACTCAAGAGGGTTGCAGCTGGGACTCGACTTTTGGGTCGTCGATAGATTATCTACATTTGATGCATATAGCGGCTCTCTCGTCGGTAAAATATATTTGCCTATAGCCAACTATAGAGGTCATATTCAAAATCTAAAGACGTAAAAGCTTGTTCAATTTCCCATTTGGAAAGGTTCAAATAAATAGCTCATTCGTAACTGTCGTCATTAGTGTGTGATAAATAATTCTTATTGAGAAGATATCAACAATTCATCCCCTTCCAGTCAACTTGCCGCCTCGTTGTCTGAACGCTGATAAAAAAAACCCCTCCGGCTTGTTGTTATTCTTGAACGTCTTAACATAATATTACTAACGAAGAGATCCTCGCCATTACACATCAACTTCTGCAGAACGCTTGACATAAAAAAATAAATTTTCAGCGGGATTCGAGCCCAAGAACCTGGTTATTCCGCTGCAAACTCGGCTGTTTACATTTCATGTGATTTCATCACCTATTCATCACTTGGTGTGTATATAAAATAGACCTCCGCTTCACCAGAGGTTACGCAGAGGCTTTACAACTCAGTGGTACAGTTGCACCGGAAACTCAAAGGTCACGGGTATGAATCCCTTCCCAGCTTTAATTTTCTTCAGGCTTTGCTTTCGACCACTAAGTCCACTAAAGTTCCGCAGCTCACGTGCCTCACTTAATGTGTAATCACGCATTTCGTTTGAATAATACTGTTCCGAAGCTACAACACAGGCACTACAAAGTTCTAAAAAAAAGTCAAGAGCATACACAGAATTCGAAAGGGATGTTGTTACCACCAAAATAACGCAAATTTAGTACGCACTGTTTGTTGGAACGTCGGTCAAATTACATACGAAGTGCCAAATAATCTAATAGCCTAAATGTCGAATAAACAGAATTTATTAAATCCATTTTGAAATCACTGGTGGTCCCTGTAATCTGATTGGCTCAAATTGGTGCAATTTATTCCCAAATTGCACCAATTTTTGCTCTAAATCACATCATTTTTCCAGCCAATGAGGAAGTTACACTTCAAACTTGCGGGCTGTCGCGGCGCTTTCGTGAGCGCTTGCGCTACACTGTAGAACTTTCCAGTAACCAAAATTAGCGCGCGCGTACAACTCAATTTAAGGTCGTGCTCTGCTCTATTGCATATTTTGATGTAAAAGCGTTTCCGGTTCTGCTTTTTATTTAAAAACCAGCTCAGTATTGCATCAATAAAATATTTGAATCGACTAAGTCCTGTATTTGGGCGATTTCAAAAGGATGTAATAACACTTGCGGGCTGTCGTGGCGCTCTCGTGAGCGCTTGCGATACAGTAGAACTTTCTAGTAACCAAAATAGCGCGCGCGCGCAACTTGATTAAAGGTCGCGCGCTGCTCTATTGCGTATTGAAGTTTTTTTATTTAAAAACCGCCTCAGTTCTGCATCAATAAAATATTTGAATTGGCGAAGTCCTGTATTTGGGCGATTTCAAAATGGAGTTAATAAAGTGGTAATTGAACTGAGTGGAGTGCAATTTTGGTCTGAAATCATACTTGTGATTTCAAATCGAACTCGCGCTGCGCGCTCGTTCGATTTTGAAATCACGCGTATGATTTCAGACCAAATTGCACTCCACTCAGTTCAATTACCATTATAAATTAGTCATCTTTTTTGGTTCAGCAGAATAAACAATGAGGTAATTAGAGACTGATAAAGGATTCTGGCAACATTGCAGTTTATAGTTTTTAAAGCTCTGTTTTGTAAATGTAGAAATATCTAACGTCTTTTATGTACGGTTCATTTTCTGTTAACACAAAACTTGCGGGTATGTTCTCCTGGCAAAGCCCAACTGGCACTATGTTTATCACGCGGATAATCACAACTGACATATCTTGACCACTAACTAAATAGGAATTGAGAATTAGCTTAGTATCTAAATCATTTTAATGTGATAATCGTTCCCATGCACGATATCCCATTTATCTTCATCCTTTTTTACATTCCCCGCTGTAAAGCAAACAGCATTATTTAAATTCATTAAAATACGTATACCTCTTAGTTACAAAAGTTACAAATTTGATTTGGTTCTCATGAAGTAGCACTCTTCTCGTCGCCATTTACCGACCGACGTTTCATCTTGCCAACATTTAACCGCTAATTAGATTTACTCGCATATCAAGACTTGTGAAATATTAAACGGATAACCCCCCTTAATAGTATCAGCCCTGCGTTTATCTATTTGCCCTTTCTGTATCATATTGTTTACCTCACTGAAACGACATCCGATTAGCCTAAACTACGTAAAACCAACACCTCAAGCAAATATTGTCGTTGCGTAAATAACACATATTTATGCTTCATTTAGAGCTCATTATTTATTTATCAGAGTAAATGTTGAGATATATATCAGAAAACTTTCTTTTATGTGGATACGTTCTTTATCTAACCTCGTTATCTTTCTATGAATTCGTATTCAGCTAGCTATCAGCGCCTGAACCGGCTCCAGGAAACCACGGAGTTTCAATACAACACTACACTCTAGGAGTAAAAATCAAACAAACAAAACAAATAAACAAGCAAAAACAAAACAAAAAACAAACCAACACGAAACAGACTCGGACTCGTTCATGCCAGGGGCAATCATATACATTCTGGCAAAGATAAAGTTTCCCATTTTCACCTTTGCCAAAAATGCAGGATTTCACATTCCGCAGATTTCATCAGTAAAAATGTTCTGTCCAGTATCTCGATTACGCTCACAATTAAATTAATTTGTATGATTCGTATTTTCGGGCAATCATATGTATGCAACTTCGAGTTCTGTTTTTATTTTATATTTCTCATAAAAAACGTTTTGCTCGTGCCGAGTTACGTTTGCAGCTCCGACGAAATAACATCTTCACACCTTTAAGGATCGGTGGAGGGCTGAGGCATAACGCTGGGCGCCAGAGCAAAAGCATTCATACCCCAAGAGTACGGAGATTCAGGGAGCACTTAAAAGCAAGGACGTCACACTGGGCGTGCGCAAAGGTTTCACCAGGGTCAAAGCAGACTCCAACGGCCAAAGGAAAGGGAGAGATTCTGAAAAACAAAATGGTAATTAACCAGTACGTAAGATTCGCTGTGAGTAATCACCGTTGTAACGTTTCAAGTTTTCTTAAGAAATTAACAAAATACAAATATGATGTACTATTGCTCCGCAGTTAGCTACAGCTATTCGGGCGTTATCGACGAAAAGATGAAAATCAAATGAAACGGAAATTCGCGGGGAATTAAGTACTTCGCAAGGTTTAAGGTGTTCCGGAAATTATGGAAAACGCTGTTCATGTCGTCAACTGAAAATTTCCGGAAACTCAGAATCTTTCATCGAAATGATCTTAATAAACGCCCAAGAAGGCGGTTACTGAGACAACAGTCTTTCAGTTTATAGTGATCCGGTTGTCTAACCGCCAGCGGACAAATTTTTGGCCACAAGACACTCCAGGTTCGGCGGTCGGATTTAGCAATAAAGTACTCCTATTGTATACCAATCCTCGGGAAATGACATTAGGACGTGAAGGTGATTAACGATAGTGAGGGGCAAAACGGTCTACATCATGAATATCGACTCGAAAGTCTTTGAAAACCTTGTTACAGCATGAGAAATTTCACAAAAAGCCGCTATATTTGCACATAGTTAGTAGAGGGGACCCCCTACTAACTATGATTTGCAACAGTTATTGAACATGATATAGTTCTTTAAATTGTTTTACACAAGAGCGGAGTGACATAAAACTACAAACCTTGAACTCAAGCTGCTCAAGTTCCCTTAGCACTCGTTCTTCTTCCTCCGTTAGTGATTCCAAACTGGTGTCACTAGCCACGTATCTCAAATCGATAGGAAGTTTTCCGTCCAGCGTCGCCAAATCTTTAGTGTCTGCCTCAGTCGCTGGGACTGTTTTAACTTCACCAGAAAGCCCGCCAAGGGTTGCTTGGTCATTACTAATCTCGCCCTGTTTCTCTCCCTCATTGCCCAAAATGTCTTTGGCATCCATTCCAGCCACTTCCACCGGTGACCCCGAATGCTCAGTAAGAGGAGCACCTTTATCTTCTCTTGACTCAGTTTGAGTGCTCTCTACAGGTTCACTTGAACTGTTCCTGTCCTGGCTTGTTGGATCCGTTACACTGGAACTTGGAGAAAAACCCAGTGGTTGAGCAACGTGAGCAGATTGAGCTTTCGCTTTCTTTTTCTTTTGGTTTAATTTGCTGCCAGCTAAGTTCATCTGGAAGAATTGCTTTGACCTCTTCAGCAACATTGCCTTTCTAATCTCAGTGAGGAGATCCCTCAGGTTACTTACTTTCGCGTGATGATCTGAAAGCAAAACCTTTTGAGCCTTCTCTAATGCTGACTTCAAGTCATGTTTCACAACAAAATTACTATTTGAGGACGAGAATGGCTCCTTTGTGTTAACTTTGCTTCTACTGTCTACATCGACAGCAACCAGATCTTCTTCTGCTTCGGGAATTTCTTTTCCGACTTTATCACTACCATAGTCGCAGATGGCTGAGGCATTTTGAAACTTGTTTGGTTCAGTTTTCGACGACAGATCGTCTACGGAGTCCTCCAGATTGGACGACCTCTCGCAGTTAGAACCGCTTGTCTCGCTTTCCTCTTTAACTTCAACAGATACGCACTGATGAAGTTGAAAAATTCTCAATATATTAGGGCATCTATACCATATTTCAAACATCAGAGCCTTGTAATAAAACGCGTGGAAATGTAGAAACAACTGTGACACGCTCTTCCTTTCCTTGGACTCATCAGAACTGTTCACACTGCGCAGCTCATGGCTTAAACCGAGAAGATTTTCCAACGATTGATTTCCGTGTGGCAGTAAGATACAGCAGAGCTCCCGCTGCAAGGCAAACAGGCAGTGCTTGCTGCAGTGAGACAGAGCCTGCAGCCAATATTGGCAAGCGCTGTAAAGATCGCTTCTAAGCGTCGCTAACAGTCCAAGCGTTATCTCCAGAGAAATCCTAGATAAGATCTGAAAGGAAAGTGAAGGATGAAATGGTTTTAGTTCTGTGAATGTTTTGCACCGCTACCACTTTCTCTTGGGTTTATCATCGTGTGTGGTTTCTCCTTGACATCTTGCCGTTTCTGTTTCAATCAACAATTATATCAATTACTCGGCACGTGG
>JAHPZR010053408.1:0-17692 GCA_019787425.1 Platygyra sinensis | reverse complement strand
CCAATCAGCGTGTCAGGAAACGGTACGGAGCTGCAGTTCTTGATATTCCAGGACACGAAACAGTGTTAAGACCACGAGAAACGCTACAAAGATTGTGCAACCATTTGGGAGTTACCTGTTCCGAAGATTACTTTGAGAAATGCAGCAAGATTTTGTATGGATTTCCTTCAGTCACCAGAGACACAGTAGTTTGGACCGAAGAGCAAAAAGAGCGTGTCACAAACTTGATAAAGAAATACCCTTTTATGAAAGAATATTCATTTGATGAATATCCAAGCTAAGCTAGCCTCTTCCAGGCGTTCAATTAGCTGAGGAGCAGCGCGAAAAAAAGCGCAGTAAGGGGAAGCCAGAGAACCCTCGGCCCGTGGGCAAACTTGACAAAAGGTCCTTCTGCCCTCTTGTAGCACACACAGCCTACAAAGACCCGCCGGCTTGTGGTTTTCAGTGGTCAGCCTTAGTTTGAAACATGGTCACAGAATATTTCAAACTTTGTCACTCGAAAGCCAATACTTAGAGACAATAAAACATACCTTGCAATATGATCCTAAACAAAGTATAAACACCGTATGGAATATCACAGACTGGTGTCAAACTCTGCAAAGCGAAAGGTCGATAAACCAAAAAAGAACGGCAAATGTGCAGATGTCACGAACACACAATCTCGCTATTTCCAGTTCCTTACGGCTTCTTTGTCAATTCCTGTCGGCAAAGCTGCATCTCCGATGTTGTTCAACTTGGTATTTCATTATGGCCGCGAGAGCTAGACAAACCACCATGATCGTGAAGACAGCGCGCCGTTTCTATTCATTGGAAACATTACTCGTGGAGAGAGCTGATGAAAGATAACCGGTGGGAAGGATTGCAAAGACGTCTCTCATTAAACATATTTTTATGCAATCCTTCTGTTCTTCGCGAAGGTACTCCACTTGGGGAAAATCTCTTAGCGTGTTGTTTATCACAGATTTGAACGCCGCGTCACTCGTTGAAAGGCCTCTGACCGCCGCCATATCGCATATCTCATCTGCGTCAGTAATGCTCGAGTGTTGACAAAATCTGTCAAAATTTACGAGTCAGAGGGTGTATTAGGTCCCGGTATATCTAAAACGACCTTTTGTTCAGTTTGCCCACAGGCGTTTTTTTCGCCTCCTCTCGCCGCGCTTTTTGTTACGTTTTCGCGCGCTGTTTTCCGCGCTGCCTCCCAACTAACGGAACGCCTGGGAAAGGCTATAGCTAAGGAGACAGTAAGATGTGGTTATTTGTCAGATTTTTCTACACTTTTAAAGCAGGAACATTTTTTCTGTAAATTATAGAATGGTAACATCACGTTTTTCATAGCATTAAATTGAAAATTTTTAAGTATATACTCACTGTACTCAAGACAATGTTTAATCGCATTTCGAAAAGCAAATATGTTGGTGATATGAGAGGGGTTACTTTGAATTTGGTGTCGATTGTATCGAAATTATCAAGCCGAGTTGAACTTGATCGATTTGGCTTTTCACAGTTGTCTACTGACTCAAAATGGCGACGAATTTTGAGATGGCCGGCGGGCCGTGGACGAGCTAGATCTGTGGATACGTGACATGTCCAATGTCTCTTGCCAACGTAGTAAGTGTTTGTGGCCTGCGAGGGCCCCGTTTCTCGAAGGTCCCGAAACGTTTTCGCACCCTAAAAGCCATAGCAAAATCTCAAACCTTCATATGATTACAGAGTTGTTTTATTCACGTATTCTTAATATGAAGGTCAGTCCCTTAACACGAGAAGTGGCTTAGGTGTATACACTTAGCCATTTCTAGATACAGATGAGCGACTTTGCGGGCCCGAAAAGCATCCTCGACATTCGAGAAACGGGTCCCAGGGTTATAATACCACCCTTTTTTTCTACATTGATACATTTTTTCTCGATTTCGTTGTTCAAGCAAAACAAACTCGATCTATCATGCCCGGGGGGGGGGGGGGGGATACTCCCTATAATGGCCTATACGGGGAGGCTCCGCCCAAAAGGGGTATCTTTTTCAGACTTCAGCTATATAAAAGGGTAGGGATTTCACAAGTTGAGGTATATAAAAGGGTAGGGAAATTGGTCATTTAGGTATTTATAAGGGCCTTTAATTATAATATTTTAAATAGACGCCCCTTACGGCTTTATCACTTTGTTTATTAAGCACAACATGAAAATGAGAACAAGACTTCCTAAAGTAGGTATGCGAAAGGGGTACCTTTTTTCAATAAAAGGTATATAAAAGGAGTACCTTTTCTGTCAAAATGGTATATAAAAGGGTAACGGGTTGGACCTCGGGGCGGAGCCTCCCCGTATTAAACTTCGGCTATTATGCCGAACTTAGTAAATATGTTGCAAGCTCATGAAAATATGCATGGACCAAAAACTTGCCACGTTTTACAAATGCATGTCAGGAGGTCCCTCATTTTAATGAGCGTCCGACGGATTGTTTTGAAAAATTCGTGTATTTACTCAATTCGGCATATTAAATTCATCCATATGGAAGAGGCTTGTTGATATCGCGAGACATTGTCAAAAAGGTTTATTGCGACCTTGTTAACGACAAAGAGCCATAAGTGACGTTCTCAACAGAAACCTAGCCACGTACCTCGCAAGAAAACATTATAGCTGACTTCAAAGGAAAACATTGAAAGAGAAACCCAAAGCAAGATCGGTAAGTTCCATTTGTAGCAAGAACGTACAATACCATGACTGAAGACTGAACTCAAGGATATGAGCAATGGGGTTGCTTTTGATTCCGGGAACAAGTACATCTAAACGAATGGAACAGAATGCTTGCCTGAAACGCGATCTTGTTTAAATTTGCTTCACGCAAGGGTCGATCTACTTTCTAACAAGCCGATCCGCAGTTAATCTGGCAAAAAACGTAATTCAATTATCTACAAACATTAATTGCAAAGAAAGGTTTCAATGTCATGGATCTCTTTCAAAATTTAGAAATAATTAACAGCAAGGTCGAGCGCGTCAAGGACAATGCCACCACTTGTAAAAAAGTAAAACTAGAACTAGATACCTTATTAATTATTTTTATTTTCCTGCCATTCTCCTCTCTCTCTCTCTCTCTAATTATTTTAACTTTCTTTATCCTTACACGCTCAAAAGATACATAGTATAGCTTTTGCAACTAATTAATCATTAAATTGGAAGCGGTAGAATACCGTATATAAAACGCGAGGGTGAATTACCGGCGTAACACCAACAAATATTAACAGATACTCAATAAACCGTCACAGCAAATAAATCGTGGAAACATCTGTTTAAAGATATCTTAGTTATAGGAACATAAATTCATGAAGTATTTTTGCCAAAATATATTCATAAATAGACATTTACTTCAGAGTCGCTCGCCGTTTAACGCATGCTTGTCTAGTGCTTATCGCCTCCAAGGTTACGAAAGTCCAATCGCCGTTTTGCCAGCAGTTGTAAATTATTCTTTCCTGCAAGATCGGTCTCGAGGTTTCCTTCGGGGATATTATATAGTCACGAGTGTTTTCCTGGAAAATGCGCATTTCCGGCGAAAACTTGGTTTGAAACCACGTCCGGGACTCCGGAGGTGTATTTTCCTAATCCTTACCAATAATAAATATATTGATGTGTTCACTGCATGATGTCTTTGTATGGTAAATCAAAGTGCTCTGTGAGCAAACTCGTGAAGTGAACAAATGATTTAAAATAATTTTTGGATTATGTTTAATATTATATATCTGGTTTAGGGAATATTGTGGTAGATTTTCATGTTTAGAGTACGAGCAGTAGTTCAGTGTTCACTCATAACGTACCAAAGAAAAAAAGTAATAGCTGGATAAGAAGGCATTACAACTGAAACGATCATGCTTATACATTTCACAAGGCTGGACGATGTGACGTGTTTTAAACATTTTTCATTTTTGTTTCTGGTTCACCAAGAAATATGAAGACCTTCTCGAGCCCGGTAAGGTGCCTGCGGTTTCATAGTTGATACCAATAAGAATGAATAAGGATGTTTATTTTTTTTTCGCCGTCGTGCACATGACGTTGACATGGCTCAGTGGTACTGAATATATCTACCGTTCAATCGACTCTGGCTGTGGGCTGATTTTTCAATTTATTTTTTTATTTTTTTTTTCGTTTTTTTTAGCGATACAAAAAATAGTTGCTCTGTGTTTACATCATTTCGCTGGCTATGTGCGCATTTACCATACCATAAAGCCGTACTTCAACGACTTTCGTTTCTGTAAAATCCATACGAATTCCGCATCCAGTGAGAACTTGTGCTGCTCATCGATTTTACGATTCTCGATGTTCTCATTTTCGATAACCGAGTCTTCTTTAACTTATATCTTTTAATTTCGACTTTTAAAACAGCTTATTTTAATTAAAGATAGACAGCAATTTAAAAGTAAGCCGCAAGCGTGCCTCATTTGCATAAAGTTTACAGCTCATCGATCGAACAACACATTCGGTCACCTCGCAGCTCTTACAAGGTTTCACCTGATTGGAGACCACCCTTGAGGTTTAACAAAAGAACAAACAACAGAAACAATGGACCCTAGCGCTAAAACAAAAAGGCTGCGACTCTATCCTCGCCAATGAAATTTAGAGCTTGTAGGACCTGCGAGGCGACACATTTGCCCACAACTCACGATAACTCGTGTTGCGCATGCGCTTCAAGAGTTAAAAACGAATCTTCGATTCGTCCTCGAAAGCCTTCGGCAAAGTCTTCAGTTATCTTCGGTTATTTTCGGATTTTTTTTCGTTTTTGTTCGGAAACTTTCGTGTGGCCTTGAGACAATTTTCAAAGAATCTTCGGAAATTAGGCCTGTTCCCAAGTTGCTACCTAACTTTTTACATAAACCTTCGATAATTAATAGCTTTATTTTTCGGTGTCGTAATCCCCACATGTGACTATGACCCCATCTGAAGCAACAAGATACAAAGGAAGCTCTTGCACCAGATTAGCTATTGTGGCGACATCATCGCTCAAGTGAAATTCACCAGCCACGATTTTTAGCCAAGAATTTAAGCGCTCTTCCAGTAAAGCTCCTGTCAGGATGTAATCCGGCAAAAACAATACTGAAAGATAACACGATTTTCAGTCAGTGATTAGATAAAATTGAGCGCTTTTATACAGACCAGGAAGTGAAGCTGAGGCAAGGGATAGTTAGTAGTGCCGGAAATAAAACTCAGTTGTTGACATCGGTTCGGAATGGGGTTGTAACACACTGCACACTGACCAGATGTCACGAGAAAAGTAGACAATAAGTGACGGACTATTAGAAAAGTGATATGGGGTTGGGGCTTTTTCACTTCCCCTGCCTCTGCAGGACTTTTTTCCGAGGCGAGTCCCTAGAACCACGATTTTAGGGGGGGGGGGGTAGAGGGAAATTGGAGGGGGGAATGTTCTGCTGCCGCAATCTTAACCTTGACACTCCCACATCGTGAACAACCTTCAACTTCCACTGAAACAGTCGTTTCGCTCTCCTGTCAAAATTATACTCGGGGGAAACATAACCAAGTATTAGATATATCCATGGTTATCCATAAGAGTTTTTATTCAAGGGTGTTTGGCTACCAATGTCCACGCTGAGGTTGCTAAGCAGAAAAACATCAGCCTTGAAAGGGAACAATGTTCGTTTTCCTAACTGTAGGTAAACAGAGTTCATTGGGATTCGAAAAGGACCAAGAAATTAAAACTGCAGTATAAAGTGACCGCCAAGTTGCCATTCAGGCGGGTACAGATAACTTCCAAGGACAAATATCCGAGCATATTGTCGCTCCAAATGGAGGCTATTGTGTAGATTTTCCCTCGAACTCGTCACTCAGATCATCCCCAGTGTTAGATGGGGTTAGTTCGGTCAAGCGACACGTTTTAAAATTTAGACCAATCGCGTGCGCGTAGGCTCGATTTCCGCCGCTCTCTCGTGTCTGGTCTACCCTCCCCGAGAGAAGTGAGTTCGGGGGAGGAGCGCGGGCTCCTTTCCCGAACAGAGGCTGGTAATCGAGCCTAGCGTGCGCGCTGATATTTTAAATAGGAAATTAAAGTTGTTCTCCGTCAACTTTGTCATGGTCAGTCGCCGTCACGGGTTCCCGAAAATATTGTAAAGTAAACACAATTGTTCATCACCAACGCTTAAAATAATTTTCTGTTAGATGCCTTGAAGACAATTTTATACTGATCCAATCAGTGCCTGCTTTCTTAATAAATTTGTCGATTTCATAGTTTTGTTTCAGAAAATAACCGATGGCTTGGACGAGATTTCCTCGGCGGTGGCTTAAGCCACTTTTGGCCTTAAACGCTGTTTTAGTTCTTTACGTTATTGGCAGCTCTAGAACTGAGCCTGAAGCATCAAACATTTTAGAAACATTCCCAAGGAGAGAAGATGTTGGTCGCCAAAGCATGGAATTCCTTCCAAATACATGGCTGAGTCTTACAAATAGTAAGTTATAGGGTGAGCGGGAACGGATCAAATAGGCGGGAGTCATGACAGTACGTTTGCGCACCAAAACAGTCATACGCAACTTAAAGGATCCATGTCACGGCTTGCGTATCTAGAAATTTTTAGCCTAAATTTCGTTGTTTGTAATCCGTGTTAATCTTCTCCATCCTTAACCATCCTTGTTCCTTTATGGTTTACTATTATCTCTTTGGCGTTTTTCTATCTTAGTAATATACTATTTTCAGGTTTCCTTTAATTTAAAGATAGTTTAGTACGTGAGCAAAATACCGTGGTTGAGCTCCCTTTAAGATACGGGAATCTCAGTTATCAGTTAAATTTTAGTCGATTACTCAAGCTATCAGCCACCAGTTAAAGCCACTGCATCGCTGAGGAAGCACCTTGAAATAAATGGCTAGCATATTCAAGTTTGCTGTTTGCAACTCGTCTTAATCTTTCTCAAGCTTACTTTGTTTCTGATGTTTTACTTCCCAACCGTTGATGATGTTCATTTTAACGAGGTTAGTTAATTTTGTTCGTCAACGTACTATTAAAATTTCAGCCTGTTTCTCGGTAATTAGAAACTTGCACAGATCTAGGCTATCAAAAAAAATTATCATGCATTGCTTTGTAGACAGTGTAACGTCCAATTTCGCTCAATTCTCTGCTATTAGGTACATCTGGACCCTCAAAGTGGTCTCCAATGCGCCAACTCGCTTATTTTTGCTAACTTTTTGTTGTTACCTACTTTTGGTCAAGTATAATTAAGTACATTCAAACTTTTGACGCCATTTAGCTGATTCCACATTTAAAAAATACTGACGCAGCTGAGACAAACCAATTTTTTTTTTCACTTGCAGAGGAAACTACTTTCATCTCTTACGCAGAAAAACTTTTCAAATTGTACGATGGAGTGGAGACATTTGTAATGTTCATTGGATATCCTCGTAGTAGTCACAGTTTAGTGGGCGCCATATTGGATGCACATCCAGAAATTATCATTCCACACGAGTACCATGTGATACTAAATTGGAGAAAATATAATCAATCATCGACAGTTTCAACGAAAAACGTGGCAAAATATAAGTTATTTTTCGACCTCCATCACTTATCAACAAAACAAGCAATGTTCCTAAGTCGTTCTAGGGACTTTGCGTCGGACAATAGATACAACTACAACGTACCAGGCCTATGGCAAGGAGGATACCAAACAAGAATAAAGGTAAACAAAAAACAAAACAGAGCAAAGATTTCCCCATTAAGCGTCTTATGTCAGTAATCTTGTTATCTTCAAAGCAATGCCCTGAGTAACAGAGAGCCAGTGAAACTTTATCAAAAACGGAGTTACAGAACCATACTTCGTTTTACGCAAAAATCTAAGGGCAGAACAGGTTATGCTAGCATGAAGTTTTAGAGGTCCCGGTACATTCCCGCTACTCTCCTTATTCATACCATAGATGTAAGAAATAATCCGGCCCCTAAAGGTATATTGTGCATATTAAATAAACAATGAGCAAAAAGGATCTGATATCGTCAGGATTGAATGCTAAGGAGATCCAAATTCCTTATGATATTAAGCATTACCAACTGTTCTCATTAGTATAAAGTCACCAAAACACATACAATATATATTCGGTCAAATACGGCGTAATATGAAAATGTCAAATAACCCTGCCAAATATGAAGTGCTAATTTTAATACTTGCCTTCAATCCTGGACATAAGTGGGTTAATGGGTACCAGAGAAACTGTTTGAAACCCTGCGATGGTCTAGCATTCCATCCGATAGAAGTAGAAACACTCCTAGTCGCTTCATACCACTGAAGATAATCGCCAGTCTGATTGGCCCCTTTGCTCAATATGCAGACAGAACCGCTTAAAGGTAACACATTACGAAGGTTTGAAGGGACAACATCACATGTAATACGTAGCAGTAAATAATGCATTGTTATAGACTATAATGCAATTATATACTAATGTACTGATGATAGGGAAGTAACGGAAGCTCTGTAGCAATATAAAATATAAAATAAACTAAACGTAATCTTTTTTTAGGTTATCGGGGACAAGAAAGGGGGAGAGACATCTTTGGAATTGTATTTTAAACGCGGCGATCTGAGCATTCTTGAAGAAATCCGTCAAGTCGTTCAAGTACCAATGAAATTCATACACGTTCACAGGAATCCATTTGACAACATAGCAACCATGATGCTTCGCGCTACAGGGTCACGTGACGCTGTGAGAAAAGAAGGAATAAAGGTATGAAGGTTATGATGTTTTTGACGTCATAGGTCACTATTAACAAAAAGGATTTCGAAAGACTGGAAAGGAATCGAAGGAAACTAGAGAAATAATATAGTATTTTTAAACTAATCGGGAATTCATTTGTGCTTTAATATATATCCAGTGTAAAGAAATTTAGAGGAGATTTGGATTTGGATATATGTGAACGAAAATCGTCAACTTTTCGAGAAGAGTGACCAAAAAAACCTCAAACCTCAGCCCTGCTGCAGTTGGGAGAGCTGTTAAAGGGTACCTTATTTATAGATACGGAGTTTAATATTAACACCCCTGTAAGAGCATTGTGTCTTCATTTTGATTTATATTCAACGGAAAGAAAACAGGGGGCAGCTGGATAATCAAAATGAATCAAATGGGTAGCCTCCCCCTCCCACACACACACCCTTACCACAAGCTTCTTCAGACATTGATTTACACATTTGCTTGTTTGTATCTTTTCCGACAGATAAACAACGCAACAGAACTAGATAATTCTGTTAACTATTACTCAGTATTGGCAGCCATTAACCAGCGCGTCAGGGAGAAGTACGGAGATGCAGTTCTTGATATTCCAGGACACGAAACAGTGCTAAGACCTAAGGAAACACTACAAAGATTGTGTGACCATTTAGGTGTCACATGTTCTGAAGATTATCTCCAAAAATGCAGCGATATTTTGTATGGAACTCCTTCAGTCACCAGAAACACAGTAGTCTGGACCGAGAAGCAAAAAGAGCTCGTCACAAAAATGATCAAGAAATACCCTTTTCTAAACGAATATTCATTTGATAAATATCCTAGCTAAGCAAACTGCAATGTGTGGCTTTATGTTACCTTTTCCTCCACTCGCAGAGAAAAACGTTTGAATCTTTTAATTAAAAACTAATTAAGATTTTCAGGTACAGTGTTTCAACGCACTTCCAGATGCACCGCATGCATGCATGTTTCTTGGTGATCATGGAAGTGAAACACTTTGGGGTTGCTAGTATGAAAGTGATGGTTACTGATAATATACGTGTAATTCGACTTAATTACTGGGAGTCTTGGCCCATGAGGGAGTCTTGGCCCTTGAACCCCAAGGGGTTGCTCTCATTTCAGATAGGTGTGCGCTGCAAAGTGTCTTTAATTCAACCCAGACGCCATAAACGCAAATGGATACCCTATTTAAGGCAATTACAAACCCAAAAACGACACCCTGTTCAGGGGGTAGCTGTGATATTAAAGCATCAGGCATAGAATTTGGTTTTCGTTTAGCTGAGCATATTACGCAGTAGAATTTTAGCTGATACAATTTAGGAGCCCTAAAAAAGTGAATACATGAAACATTACTGAATATATACATGAATATGTGACAAAAATACATAATATGTGCCCAAGAGCAAAAATAATACCCCTGTTTAAGGATCATGAACTTCAAAAACCATAACCTATCCTGAGGCACATACCTATATATATAGCCAATAGAGGGGAGTTGCATTGCAATATCTTCAATTAAGACAAAAAGTACTCACTGATGTACCAAAACATTTCCTTACATGCATCAGGTAACATGAACAAAAAAAAATAAAATAATAAAACAAATAAATTAATAAATCAACAAACAAACAAATAATTATGAAATTAATATTATTACATAAATTGTACAAGGTTTAACCCTGTCAGTGTAGAAAATGCTGGTACCAAAAAAAAAATTATGTTGTTTTAAAGATGATTTCCAGTCTCAGCACCCTAATCTTTTTAACATTATAAATTTCGCTTGATGGAATGCAAATCGTATGTGGCTCAAATCGAACCACATAACTTATCTTTGAGGCCTTTCAAATTCTTTTCCAACAGCTTCATTGATTTTTACAGCTGCAATGAAGTTGTTTGACAATTTACTTCATGTAAGTAGTTGCAAAATGTTTACATTTTGTGATGTCTTACATGAAACAAAACATACAACACAAAAACAAACTCTTGAGGGTGCACAGTACAGACTGGAAACCCAAAATTTAATTTTTCAAGCTCACTGCAGTCCAAACATTTAGCACAACTGAAGGTACAAAAAATTCCATTTGGAGCATTTTCTAAAGCAAAGTTTTTGACAAAACTAAACATGAAAGAGAACTAAATAGCTGGTTGTGAATACTAAAACATAGAAGTAAATGAAGCACAGCCATCTTATTAATATTCAAATTTAACAAAGCATCTCACATAGACAAAGGTACAGTATTCAAATTAAATTATAAATGTTATACTCCAATTAATTATTGCTAATGGCTGCACAGCCACACCCCACTTCAAACATATAATAAGGGAAAAAAATATAAAAAGCCTTATTCTACAAACTAAGGTTGAATTAAGAAACACCAGGAATTAGAATAGACTTTCCCAGATTTCACATCTGTTTCACAATCAAGGAGGGTTGGGTGGTTGGGGGAGTGGGTGCCTTCTGCATTTGAACTACATAACTTCCTCTCCCCCACCCCCCTGCTTTGCCCTTAAACAAAATTGAATCTATTTAATGTTTGCTGCCAAACAGTGACCTTCTACATGTATGACTGCTAGTTGATAACAACACAGCTTCTCGAGTTCACCAAGTATTTTTCATTAGTATATACACACTCAGTGATCTTGGTGTTTTAAGCAATCTGATTGGTTCACTATCTCTGGCTAATGAGTATTATTCACCCCCTACCCAGTGAACAATGCGTAAGCCAAACAAAAACAAAATGGCACGTTTTCCACGCATCAATTGAGAGGTCAATCGAATCAATTTTTAATGGTTTCCTTCTGAAAATGTTGTTGAGATCACTTCCTGTGTATATACTAAAACAATTATTCTTCTCAATCTCGGTGAATCGTGGCAGAATATTTACCTCGATTTCAAAGAATAATTGTTTATTATCTTGAGGAATAACTGCTCTTTCAAAAGAGCTAGAATTTGAGAGATACCATTCAAACGGAGCTTGTCCAGATGAAAAAGAGCTTTTTAACAGTTGTACATTTGAATTTTATTTTTATAAAGGTACGTTATAAAATTATGTGTCAAAACTTGAGTTACAAATTATTGAAAATGAAATACAAGGAAAACAAAAATAGTGCATGTGTAACAAGAACAACAAAATAAAAGACAAAAGGAACAACATAATTAAAAGGAAGGGGACAAATCTAGATGCCTTATTGGTGATTAAAAATGGAATTTTCCCACTTAATGACTGCAGCCTCTTTGATCTTAATTTGGAATTTTGAGGCGGAAGGGCTTTTCATTAAACATGGGGTCTTACCTGCATAGTCAAATATGAACAGTTAAGGGTAAGATTGATATCTAAACATTTGAAAGTGACCCAAATTTTCTCAGACAGGTTTATATTGAACTGAAATTAATATTTGACCATAGCACTTCCAATAGACATTTTTTGGGGGGAGGGGGAAAAGAGATTAGATATTGAAATGGTAAAATATCACAAAAAGATTCATATATGACGTCACAAAAATTATGCGGGGTTCACCCATCAATCAAAATAATTGTCATTACTGAAAAGAAAAAAATTGTAAAAAAAAAATAATAATAAAATAAAAGACATAGTATTTCGCACTTCCCTTTCTTAGTTTTGCTGCATAAGCTGTCGATAGCCGGCCACACTGAAAAGAAATGTTTAAGTGTTGGTGGAAACAGCATGGACACTGAGGCATGTCAGGCCTGTGTGCACCTGAATCATAAGCACTAAAAGCTTCTAAAAAAAATTCTTCGCTTGCCTGGCCAAATAGCATTCACTTCTGCATGGTATTAAAATGCTGGCTTAATTGGGAATCAAAACTTAAGCAACAAGAGATTTTTAACCTGCAATGATGAAAAAGTTGGCTGTGATAACACTGCACCAGAAAAATCGGCCATATTTCTTTACCAATGATCGACAAGGACTGGGAGCAATTTTTGCCAATACAGCGCTGTGGGACTGGTACGAGCGGCTTAAAAGGGCGGCAAAGAAAAAAAAATATGGCGACCGACCGGTGCACGAAATATTTGTATGGCCTTGTATTGGGGAAGTTTTGTGTCTTATATTGGCTTTTGCATGTCTGTGATAAGGTAGGCAACACTTTGTATTGATTAGGCATGTACTAGAATGTTTGAAACAACCATTACCCGCCGATGAATTTAACAATATACGAAGAACGCCATTAGAATTCGGCCTCTCCGACCCCCGGCTCGTGGCCTCATATACATATTAAAACTCGCTCACGTGCATGCATTTATTCGCCTAAAAATTGCACCCTCTTTTTTGAGTTCATACCAAATGACTTTATATTCATTCTGTTTTAGTTTGGTTCGGAAACTAGACGCTCAGGGTTCACTTGGGTTTGGTATATTTCCAGGGGGGATACCGGGGGTGGGGGGTTACTCCCTATAATGGCCTACACGGGGAGGCTCCGCCCGAAATGGGTACTTTTTTAGGCTTCAGATATAAAAAAAGGGTAGGGATTTCACAAGTTGAGGTATTTAAAAGGGTAGGGAAATCAGTCACTTGATTTGGGTCTTTCAAAGGGCCTTTAATTATAATTTTTCAAATAGACGCCCCTTGAGCACTACATAAAAACAAGAACAAGACTTCCTAAAATAGGTATATAAAAGGGGTACCTTTTCTGCCAAAATGGTATATGAAAGGGTAAGGGGTTGGACCTCGGGGCAGAGCCTCCCCGTATAAAACTTTGTTAAGTACCCCCCACACTGGGGGAGGGATACAACCAAAATTTTTTTTGTTGAGATGTGCAGCCTGAGCCCAAGTTAGCTTAAAAACTATCCTATTTCAGACCAAAATCTGTGCTTTTTCCATTTCCTGTAATTCAGACCTGAGCCAAAAAATCGATCCCCCATTTCAGAACTCAAATATCTCTTGATATTGACCTCAGCTATACCAGAAATGGCTTCCATATTTAATATGTGAATCATAATGCCGAAAAAATTAGTTTCTTGAGAACAAAGTACCCAATGCTAAGTCAGGGTGAAAAGCATTCCCTATTTCAGACCAAAATGGTCAAAATGCACACTACACCAGACACACCAGACCAAAAATATCACTGAAAAACAATACTTTCTAGGGTCACACATACCTTTATAACTTACATAAGGGACTAACCCTCTCCCTTGGGGGTATGTTAACATGTAATGCTCTAAAGCAGTAAATGATATTGCCATATCAGAATATTTACCACATTGTTTAATCACTTGCAACTCCGTGCTCAGTGCAAACCATTACTTCATTGCATACTGGTATAAATTTACCCATGTAAATTATACAACAGCTACTCACTTAAGGCCTTAACCTGTTTTAACAGACATCAAATTTAATATTATTCGTAGACTACAAAATCTTGGGTCCAGTCTTGGGCTTGAACCCTCGACCTCCTGCACAGCAGATTGACAGTCTACTGGATCAACTGAGCAAACCAAGGGGCAGATAACATATCTGACTATCAGAGTTTATTTGATGTAGTAAGTAATCTTTTTCAGGCCTCTTTAAATCCCCTTTGTTAGTTTGGTTATTTATTTTCTTTGAACTACATAATTGTTTAGTCAACAGGAAATTTGCATCATGCAAATTTCAGGCTATATTGACCACTTCATGCACATTATGCAACATTAATTAACATTGTTTTATCACAAATTTAAAGTATTGCAAAGCTCGTAGTAATTTTTTGGTAAATTTCAACTTCTTCATATCAGAAAATTATTGCATTTTGTATCCCTTACTTATACTTTTGCCACTGCATGCATCTCATTACATACATCATTAATTTTTTTTATGGGAATGTATTTTAAGTTGAGTGAACCCTTTTGATACAGCCAATTTTGGGTCATAAAATTGTGACATTTTGTATAGAAGGGGTGGTTTTGTTCATACAAGAAGTTCTTAAAATAAGGAAATGGCTTAATAATATAACATCAGTTAACATTTTGCAGGACCCCCCTTATGTAGTTGAGTTCAACTTCATATCTCACTTGTTCGCTGCACTTACTCATGAGATATCAAGTTGAACACAAGAGGAGAAATTCCATATCTTAGTGCACCCATGTATTATCCTCTGTTTACTATATATCTCTCACTGACGACTTTTAATATCTTTTGCCTTGTCATATTTTCTTATTAATAACTATTGTTATTAAAAAAGATAGGATTTTCTAATCTGTGGTGTTCTCGAGTCTCCTGCTAACTAAATATTTTTTTTTCATTATCAATTCTCTGTCAGTTGATATTAATATTTTATATATTATTTACAGCCAACCTGCAAGTCTTGGTTTACATGTACTTTGGCCCCAGCATTCCAACTGTCATATCTTCTTGTTACTACTACTACCAAAAAAAGTGTAAAAATTTAAATCTTATCAAATGTAAATCTGCTTAAAGCATTAGCTAGTTTACACACATGCCACTGAAACAAAGGAAAAAAGTATTTCAAATAAACATAACATAGTTAAAATTCCCAACTGCCTGGAGGCAGACCAGTTGACTATTTACAAAGCGTGACCATGCAAGGATTTGAACTCAGGACTACCGAGAAACAAATCCCGCTAGTGACAGGGTGAAGGCCTTGAACCCGGGACCTCCAGACATGGGCGTAGCCATGATTTTTCAAAGGGGGCCACACTGACTCATACAGAGGGTACTCATCAGATTGTCACCTAAATATTGTAGGTTGTTTGCTTACAAAAAGGCTCACAAAGGGCGGGTCACGGGCACCCCAGGACCCCCCCCCCCCTCCCCCTGGCTACGCCCTTGCGGCTCCAGATCACACTGAACACCAGTGCCCTAAACCATTCGGCCAAGCTGTCGCTGCTGCCTACTGTATTGTGCACTGAACCTGGGGCAATTTTCTTTACAAGTTAAGTATTTATATTCCCCCTTCCCTATACCAGAAAACGTGAAATAACTATATTTTCGCATTGCTTATCCCCTAAGAACATTGCAATCATCCAGGTGGACCTTGCTAAAAGTTTCCCTTTCATGTTACCAAATGAAGTAGCAATCACAAGCCACCAACTATGATCTAGTACAGTGTCAGTCTGCCTTCCAACCCCTCCCCTGCAATATTAATGGTCCCTTCTTTTCAGATCACTCTCAGACATTTGGAAATTCAGAAGGGTTGTTGTGTTGTTATCTCTCAGGCATTACAATTTATAAAAGACAATTGCCACCCATCACACTGTATACACCAATCAGGGAAAATATTACGTAATGATTCCCTTGAAAAAACTAGCAGGGTACTAGCTAGGTAACCAGTGTACAGTTGGAGCAACTACACCTGTAGATAGGGGCCTTCTAAGGGGTGTACAGACAATCACCACCCATCACACTGTATACACCACTCAGGGAAATAGATTACTTCATAGAAAGTGCGCCATACAGTACGTATCTTTATTCACGAGTCGTAAAACTATAGAAACGAACGAGTGAGCGTAGCGACCTAGTATAGTGAGTTTCTAAACTTTTGCAACGAGTGAATAAAATCCGTACAAAGCACTTTCTATGGCGTAATTTGTTTATTATATATTAAGGGAGAATAAAAGCGTGTAAATCAGAAATTTTATTGTTTTCTTTGTGATGCAAGCTTTATAAACCATGTTTGCGAAATAGCGAAAACTCGAGAATCCAATTTAAAAACTTACGAAATGCGCAAAATCTGTCTTCGGAAAAAATGTCACAGGTATTAAAAAAACCTCCTCATTCAGAATAACGCTAAAGGAAAAAAAAAATCAAAAGTAAAATGACGAAAACACTTCTTCGCATTTATTTCAAGCCCGATTAATCACTGTCTGATTCAATCACATAACGGCGGCGCTTCGCGCTGTACATAGACAAGTTTGGACTCTGCTGAATTACAGTGTTTATCGAGATATTATAAATGTTCCTTCGTGAATGTTTGCACCTTGAAGTAGGGACAATAATTGAGGTGACTCTTGGTTTTCTGATAAACTGACATCTTCTCTTTCTGCAATTGCGAGGGATCTAGTTGAGGTGGTACGGCTCAAGATATTGGAGATGTTTCCGCTGTTGTTTCTCCGAGAGTGAACTGTAATTACTGAGGCTCTGAACATTTTTATGGCCAGATATTTGCATGATGTGAGTAGGAGGAACTTCTTGGTCGTTTAACTTTTGGATCATTCGCTTTCGTTCGCTGTGGTTGGAGAGGTTTTCAGCATTCAAACCGGCTTTTTGAGCCATGGTCTTCATGAGTAAATTCAACTTGCTGACACCCATTGGCGCTGCTTTGAACCAGGGCTTGGAAGAATTTGCCATCTTGGTGAGGTTCACCGCTAAATAAAACGGGCTGTCCTTTGAATTCATTTGTTCCGGTCTTTTAGAAGCATAAAGGTGGAAGGCTCGCACTGGATCTCTGTCACTCCCTGCGACAGAAAACACCGAACATTGAAGTTTTGGCTTAACTGTGCGAGTGTCTTTCGGTTCAGCGTCCGTTCTTGTTTTTGTTTGTCTTTCGGTATATTCGAGAAATTCCGTTCCATCCGCACTGGTTTGAAGCTGAACATAGCCCACCTCATATTTCTATGCTATTGACACCCTCTAAATACGTTCGCGCGAAAATTTTCCAGTCGATAGAATTTTTTTAAATTTTTACTGCAGGCAGATGATGACTTACTTGTGCCAGAAATGCAAAAAAAATTGGGGTCACCGTCTTCGTTTCAGAGATAAAGCGTGTGGAAAACTACCCTAATTTCGAAAAATAGTCCCATATAATTGAGCACCTTCTACAGGGATTTACAATTAAAAATATCGAAGGTGAGTCAACGGAGGCAAACGATCTTAGTCATATTTTGTAGAAGTGGGTCTGTTGCCTAAATAATTTCAAATGTTACTAACGTTTTCACAAAATTTAACCCTTTAAGAGGCATTTGAAACCGCCGCACAGATGCACAAAGAGCTATTAAGAACGGAATTCGATGGTGCATTTTGCCAAAAATTCAATTTTCTAGTCGATAG